>QANY01011905.1:516595-602915 GCA_003255025.1 Datisca glomerata | reverse complement strand
TCTAGTTTAGCTCAATTTCTCAATCTCATGAAAGAAAGTATCCTTGGAACGAGACGAAATTCATTCTATTCAAACAAGTAATATGACGATATGCTTGATGTACAACCAAGTCAACTCGAGCGATTGGACAGAAGAAGAAGGAATTGAACAAGAAAGGATAATCGAGAAGGGAAAAACCTTGCATAGATATTGATTTAAAACAAATGAACAAAAATTGATCCTCGAAATCATACAAGAGATGAAATTCTAGATAGAATAGATGATCGATCTATAATAAGATGAAATCATTCCTAATTATGTTCTCTAAAACGAACTTATCAATTTTGCAATTCAGATAGAACAGATTTCTATCATTCCTCTGCAAATGTTAAAGGCAATTTCTTAAATTTAGAGCATTTGATCAAAATTTTTATGACCCAATTAGAAACGTAAAATAAATAAATTTTTAGATAAACTATGGTTTTGCCCCTACAATTTGGAGTAGTTTTCATTTTAAACCCTTCACTTTAAAATTTGATAGAGTAAGTCCTACAATTATCTTTTGCATTCACGTTAGACCTTTCGTTGTACCTCTGCTTAAAAATATTAATCGTCCGTCACTAACTGTTGATACGGTATTATGTGGCAAGTAGTTTAACGTCACATCAACTTTTTTATTTACCGAGCAACCACGTGAGAAGAATTACCCAAAATATCCTTAATTCCCCCATTTCTTTTTTCTTTCTCTTCGTTCGCACTTCGCAACCCTTTTCCATTGTTGCAGCAGCCCTGTGTCCAAATGGTATCCCACAGAAGCAATGCCCATTTCCAAAAATACAGAAGCAAAACCCATTCACAAATGGTATCCCATAGAAGCTGAAAGTCCAAATGGGTATTTGTTTTGTTTTTTTGGATTTCTTGTTGTTATCAAAATCTAGATCTAATTTTTTTTTCAAAATTTAAAACTGTGGATTCTCCTCTATACGGTAATTTTCAGTTGCTTTAACTGAAATGAATACTTCTTAAGTTTACATGAGAATGGGGTTCTCAATAATTTGGCATTAATTCTGAATATTTTTTACGGCATCTGGTTTGACTCTAGTTTTGGAAATGGGTCATATTCGTCGTCGATTCAGTTTCTCAACCTGTCAAACAATTGGTTGTGTAATTTTCTCACAATGATTTAAGGTTTTTGCCACACTTTCTCTTCTGTCTCTCTCCCACAATCTGAATAATTGAAGCAAATCATGTCTCCAAAATTGACTGGCATTGAAAACTGAAATTGAAACTAGATCTAAAATGAGGAAATGCTATAACATTAAACACAGAAAAAATTGAAATCAATTTGAATATTACAGAACTTTTTTTGTCTTAATAGGGAAGAAAATAAGATAATTGAGATCCCATCTTTGATTCATTGAACAAAGAATGGGTTCTTCTCATTTTTGGCTAGTTAAGATCAGAATATAGGTCAAGTCCTTCAAAAAGCCTAAGAAACAAATGAAAACTGAAACCTGAAATGGAGGAGTCTGGCAAGGACGGAGTTAAGATCAGAATATAGGTCAAGTCCTTCATCGTCTTCTTTGACAGATCTGAAATGGCATGAGATTAAGTCTTGCACCGTTTCTACAGAGAAAAAACAAATATGAAATGGAGGAGTCTGGTAAGGACAGAGCCTTCATTGGTCGTCTTCTTCGTTGAGAACGCAAAGGACGCCATCTTTGGAAAAAACAGATCCAAAATGGTTGAGAAAGAAGCTCGAATGAGTTTTGCTACCAAGGGGAGAGAGAGAGCAGCTCAGAGAAAGAGAGAGGGCAACCTTGATTGCCACATCATTTGTCATGTGGCTGCTAGGTAAATAAAAAAGATGATGTGACGTTAAACCATTTGTCACGTAATGTCATATCAGCAGTTAGTGACGGAACGTAAATTTTTTCTAAGCAAAGATGTAACGGAGTGTCTAACGTGAATGTAAAGGTAATTGTATGGTCTACTCTACTAATTTTTAAAGTGGAGAGTCTAAAATGAAAACTACCTCAAATTACAGGAGGTAAAATTATAGTTTGCCCTAAAATTTTTAATCTGCATTTAAACTGTCAAAAGTTGAGACAATTTAATTTGTTAAAAGTTGATAAGATGACTAAGATCAAGAACTGCTGCTCTGCAAGTAACTGTGGAAAGGTGAATCCCGATCCAATAGCATACAACACTTTCTTGCTAAATATATAGTTCTTGGAGCTAAATTCCAATTACACGATTAATTATGCAATCCCAAATTGCTATATTACAATCAATAAATCTCAATGATACTACGTCTTCCTAGTTACACTAAATACTGATAGTTCTTGAAAATTTTGAATTTTAACATTATCATTAATTATTAGGATAATACTTGTGTCATACTATCATCATTTTACTTTATATTCAAGCTAAAAAATAGTGGATTCACCAATCTCACTAAATATAGTTATGCTTAAAAGTGTAAGATTTATTATCATAATAATTTACTCCTAACACTTACATATATGAACTGATTTCAACATCAACTGCTAGGATGAGAAAATCCTCACATGATTCAGACCCAAGTACTTTTCATATCATTATGAAAAATAATGTGTATTTATTACTGATATCTCTACTAATAAAATTAGCATTAATATTGTCAACTCCCTCATTAGAAAATGAATTTTCTACTAATGATGATCAGGCAATTAATATTTGCTTATTTAATTAAGCACAATACCATTACCGCCATAGATGGGTGTGAATGGAGCTGTGTCTAATGCTGTAATTGTTATCAATTTCGTTGGAATGACACCTTCACTACATAATTCTCTTTTTCGATCTTCATCATTTCAAGTTTTTGACTGAGAATAGTTGAAGGCATTGATTACAATAAAGCCAACATATCCCAATATTACCTCCCCAAAATAGTTCGGCTATAATTTATCGTCTTCCTAAAGATACTGTATAATGTGTTGTTTTTTATTAGTTAAAGTGTGAATCTAATTAATATTTTCATTTCATCTTGTGATTACAGATTAAATAATGACACAAATATTTACCTTTGGTATATAAAAAAGAGCAAATTGATTTAGGGATGTAGTGAGAAGGAGAATAGAAAAAAACTGTCTTCGAAATATTTCAATTAGCAATGTAAGCTACTCTTAATATGTGTATGAAAGCTAACATGGCCATCATAGTAGGTGCATATGGTTTCCTCAAGTGAAGAGCTCGCAACCATACGGTGTGCTGCGTGTACGAGCTAGTCATCTAATCTAATATAGTGAGTCTCATTACGAATTATGTGTTGTTAGATGGACATGATCATGCACGCGAAACGTATACTTCTTTTCTTAATTCTTTCATTAATAAGTTATAAATGAAATTTATAAGATATAGTCATAACGATGATTATAAAAAATAAGGATTGGACTTTCTCTATTAGTGGCAGGCAATTGAGAAATCATAATTCGACTTAAATGTAAAAAAAAAAAAATTTATTGACTATATTTAATTTAAGCCGTCTAAACCTCATTAAATAATTACTTATTTTCACTGCATTACACAATGCAACCGGCTAGTAGCTAGAACACATGTCGATGATGTCATGATTTCATGAGCAAACTGCCGTTCACAAATTGTCCCATAAAACTTTGACCACAGCAGCAAGAAAACAACATGTCTGCCTTAGAAAAACTATATCAAATTAACCAAAAGTCAGAGTCATAGATTGCAACGAATGTTAGAACAACATAACAAATTTAAAAATGTAAAACAAAACTGAATTAGTCTATGCTTTGGCCATTTCAATCTGTCACTTAATATTTAACGAACCTAAAATCACTAGTCTTTGCCCTTATATATACTCGCCCACCATATTCCAATCTCAAATTATAACCTATACCCATATAGAGATCCTTATTTTTGAGAACAGAGATAAAACAGAGTTAGTCATTTGCCGTTGAGAAACACAGAAAGAGATAGACATGTCGTCAACCGCCACTGCCACCACCAATGCGACAGCAATGAGAGTTGAAAGACAGACGTATTGGTGTCATGAGTGTAACATTAGCGTAACCCTCTTCTCTCCAGAATCATCCTCTTCACAAACTCTCCTCTGCCCTCACTGCCTCAGCGACTTCCTCGAATTCATCCCCTCCTCCTCCACCGTCACCACCGCTTCCTCTACTCCGCTTCCTTCCACTCTTATTTCAAATCACAATTCCTCCCACTCCACAACCACAGCCGTCACCGTATACAGCCGTTTGACCGAACGCCTAAACGACTCAACTTCCAAAATCTCACTACCTGCCTCCAAGGCCTCCGTTGAAGCCATTCCAACAGTTAAAATCTCCTCCGCCTTGCTCGAAGGCAATCCGGGTATTCTCTGCGCCGTCTGTACTGACGAATTCGACGTCAACGGGGAAGCGAAGCAGTTGCCATGCAGCCATTTGTACCATTCCGGTTGCATTCTACCTTGGCTGTCAAAAAACAATTCTTGCCCAGTCTGTCGGTTTCAGCTGCCGGCTGAGGAAATTTCCAACGAGAATTGCCGGCCAAGAAGAGGCGTTAGATTCAGTGAAGTGTTGGTAGAGGAGGAAGAGTGGTTTGGGTTCGGAAGTATTCTCAGACATATTTGCTAAAAACTTCTCAAGGATATTGTAGTTCTTAAAATTTTGGCATTTGTGCATTAGACATACTATTACTTCTTTCCTTTGCAGGTATATTCAATTTTCATCTTCTTAATTTTTTTATGGTAAGTTTTTGGATTAATTTCTTTGTAATCAGGATAACAATAAACCCAATTTTATTATCAAAGTTTCAAATGATAAAGAAAATTGTGAAAAGTATGACTCGAATAATTCGAGTCCAACATACAACTTCTGAAAGTAAGTTTAACTAACTAGGTAAAAAAAACACTTTTTTATCTCCCCAAATTTTCCTATTATTAATATTTCCATGTTTTTAACTAGCAATTTCTCATTACTTACAATCTGAGGGAACATCATTTTGTTATGAAAATAAAAGTCTAAAACAAAACAACTAGAGAAACAAGTACCAATTGAACTACTACTTAACTCATGTAATCATTTGAAAAAAAAATCACAAAATTTAATTGTTAAGTTGTTGAGTTAAGATAAATTTATACATATGAATTAATTCTTTAACACCTCTCCTCATGTTAGGCATGAAATATTTTAATGGACCTAACGCATGGACAAATAATTTAAATGGGGAGGAATATTGGTGATACAAATGTTTGAACTCAGAATATCATGCTTTGATTTACATATATCATGTTAACCTGAAGCTTAACTCATATAATCATAAGCTAGCTCATGAGTTGGGGGTTGACTCAAAGTTATATCATAGACAAAGACATATTCTCAGCTGATGTGAGATTATTTTCTCAACATCTCCGTCATATGCAAGTCGGTCTTTAATTTGTATGGTTCTTATTACGTGTGTGGAAACATAAAATGTGTCGACTTGCGCTTGAGTTGGCTCTGATACCCTATTATAGTCTTGAGTTTGTGCCTCTCATATCATATTATAGTCTTGAATTGGCTCGAATACCATGTTATATAGCTTAACGCTGACAAATTTTTAGCCAATCAATCATAGCATCAAGGTTTTAATTTAATGTGTTTCAATTTTCGATCTTCAAAAATTCTTCTTTCGTTATGTCTAGTCTGAGCTGTCTTTTTTAAAAATGGATGACTAATATCAAATTTAGCAAAAAGACAAAAGCATGAAAAAAAAGAGTCAGATTTTCTTGTCTTTTGTGCTGCTGATCGGGTCCGTCGATTTAAAAAAAACAATCAAGAAGAAAATAGTCAAATTTTCTCCTCTCCTACGCCGAGCTCATCTAGTTCATCTGTTTTAAACGTAATAATATATCTTTTTCTCATTAATACACCATTTTCTCAAGCATAATAATATATCATCTTTCTCATTAATATATCATTTTCTCAAATAATTAGGTATTGTGTTTGCATTTTGATTTATTTAATCCAATTATTTGCGGTTTGTTTCAACTGAGTCTTAAGGAGATTAGATTTTAGATAGAGTCAACATATTAACCTCTTTTGAATAATAATAATAATGTTATCTTTTTTGTTTTTGGGAATAATTCTATAATGTACTTTTCAATTTAAGTTATATCGCAAAGACAGTTGACTTCACAAACAATACCATCAAGCAACGAAGTTTAAACCTTTGAATCTTTTGTTAAAAAGATACTTTGAATCTGATAATAATTGTTAAGTTTGTTTGGCTTCAATTTCAAGTCACCAATCCTCAATCATTCCTCATAATATATTAGTAACTTCGTAAAAAGAAAAAAATGATTGAAAATCTTTCAAACAACTGATCAAACTGTGTAGATTATCTATATCTCACTATAGTATCATTTATGTGTCAATAGATTATTATTACTATAATTATTGTTATTATTATCATTATTATTATTATGAAAACATTGTCATTAATATTTTGTCATCGAGCTGGTTTTAATTAGATTTGAGAGCTATTATATACTACGCCAATCGATCAAAATATTTTAAATTAATGAAACAACAACAATAATAATAATGAAGCTCCAAAAATAGTTCTTTTAGAGCTAGTGGCACCAAATTAGTTTTGTGTTATGTTCTCATATCATCACATGCGTGTGAATGTGTGTTCTGTTCTAAAAAAAGAAAACCCTTGTGCCGCACCACATCATAATTAAAACTACCCTATATCAATTGACTATCCTCAATATACGTGAATGTGTCACGTGTGTGGTATGGATCATGAATCAAATTAACCGATAAACCTTATGTGTAAGGTTTATCAGAAAAAAGAGACTCTAAAATTCAAAAATCCGACAGCATTTTCTATTATATTAAAAGGTAAATCCAACTTTAAATTATTTTACTTGAGATCTAATGTTGCGGTGATATAATAGTAGATCAACTTAATATCGTGTATCGACCATTTACAATATAAAGAAGTAGAAATGACCCTCCTTCCCCAACTATTTGATCGTTAGGGCAAAAAATTAATCAAGAAATAATATTCAAGGTGATTTTTCTTGCAGTGATTCAAGGGGGAGGAAAGAAAGAATTCAAGGTCGTGATCAGGCGGCTGTGGATCATTAACTTCTGCAGGGAACTATTTCTCCCATATCATATTCTCTCAAGTCAGTCTCAATTACTATTAGATTTAATTATTTTCTTAATTGAATGAAGCAACGGTTTTACTTTTAATATTCAACTAATTAGAATAAATAAGAAAGGGACGTAGTCTTATAAATTATAATAATATATATATGGTCAATCATGTGATTTAGTGTTATCAACAATCAACATCCGAGAAGCGAATCCCTATCTGGAAATATAGTAATAAAATATATATACTTAAATTTTATAATTGCTGGCCAAAGTTGAAGACCTCAACAAACAACTTAAATAAACCAATTAAGATGTTCTTAGTTAGTTGAATTAATTAATTAAATAATTGTGTTACAATGTGTATACTCAGTCAAATATATTATAGAGTTTATATGTTTCAATTAACTAAAAGCACGCAAATATAGTTAAGTTTTCTCACTCACAACGACAAAATTATCTTATTTGATTTTGAAAAGAAATTAATTAAGTAAATGTATACATCGTATGCTACACGTTATGTACCTGTGAACATACATAATGGATATTGTTGAAGAAGGAAAAGCTGCAGCCTCAGAAGAAAATCTTCATCATAGGCAAAAGAGGGAAGCAGAACAGAGACTTTCCCAAACACAGTGAGTGTCTAACCATTTCTGGTAAAAAATGATTTCAGGCTACAAGTAGGCATCCGTTGGATTCATAGGAGATCATAGGCAACCGTTAGAATCATTTGTATATATACATCATCCCTTATTGTAAACAAACATAATTTTTTCTTTAATAACAGATCAGAACCAGAAAGGTTCATCATCTCTGAAGCTCATCACTTTCCAAAGATCAGAACCAACAGGTTCATCATTTCTACATGGTATCAGAGCAGTGATTCTGAAAACCAACACAAATGGCAGAACCATCAACCTCCGGCCAGCTTCACCACCATGACACCAACCCCAGACTAACCTCCATCCTGCTCACTGGCCACAACTATATACCGTGGGCCAGGGCGGCTCGGGTGAGCCTGAAAGGAAGAGGCAGACTGGGCTTCGTGGATGGCAGTAAGCCAAGACCGGACCGAAACTCAGAAGAATGGGACATCATGGACAGCCAGGTAATGACCTGGATAACAAATTCAATAGACCCAAAACTCAGTGAAATTTTTTGTTTTTGTGAAACAGGACAGGAACTCTGGGAAGAAATCCGGAGCAACTATTGTGAACAAAACAATTTTGCACAAGTCTTTGAACTTAAACGAGAGATCTCCCAAGCAAAACAGGGGGACAGATCAGTACCGGAGCTAACCGGGTTTTTAAAATCGAAGTTCAAAGAACTTGAAACCTTGAGACCGATGACCACTGACCTGAAGGAACTCCAAGAACGGGCTGAGCAAGATATGGTTTACCACTTCTTGACGGCTCTCGACTCAAGCTACGAAGCATTCCGAGCTCAGATCTTGATGTCGACAGAAAAGCCAACTTTTGCCACCGTCTCAGCCATAGTTCAAAGAGAAGAAACCAGGCGACGAGTCATGAGTACCAGAGATGAAAAGGGGGAAGCACTAGCCATGGCGACCCGCGGCTTCCTCCGAAACCCTAACCCTAAGGAAGGGGGAAGACACCGCGGACAACCAGGCGAGCAGGTGAGATGCAGCCACTGCCGAAAGGAAGGACACACCCATGATCGGTGCTGGAATCTGCACCCTCACCTCCGACAGAACCAGAGAAAGTTCCAGAACGAGCGAGGGAGCTGCGCGAAGAGTGACGAGCGAGGAGGCTCCGCGAAACGCTCACCCTTTTATACCGAGGGTTTTATTGGCGCGGGTCACGGGTCAGGACCCGACCCAGACCGCAGGGCAAATAATATACATGGACCCGGTTCGGGCAGTGGGTACCGACCCGACCAAATGGAAGAAATAGACCGATCCGGATCCATTAGGGCAGACCTGTCCCCAGACAACAACGCACAGATGGCTGCACTGCTCAAACAATTCGGAGAATTTTTACGCGATACCCCAGGTTCATCTAATTGCAATACTGTCAATTATTTTTCTAAATCTGCAAACTTTTGTCACAACTTAGAACACTGGATAATAGACTCTGGTGCCTCTGACCACATGACTTATAACACAAAAAATCTACACAGTCTCACTAAATTAGAAAAACCACAACACGTGACGGTAGCCAATGGAAATAAAGTTCCAATTTTTGGCACAGGGTCAACCACACTCTTCACAAAAACCATTAACAACGTACTTTGTCTCCCCAATTTTAACTCCAATCTCCTATCCGTCAGTAAAATAACCAAAGACCTGAACTGCAATGTTACATTTTCACCTGACAAAGTAATTTTTCAGGATCGGGTCACCGGGAGGAAGATTGGTGAAGGGAAATTTAGAAACGGTCTGTACTACTTAGAAGATACCGACAAAACATGTCTGGCCACCTCCAGTACAGTACAAAAGGACAAATTACTTCATTGGAGATTCGGTCATCCCTCTGACAAAATCCTAAACAAATTACTTGGTTGTAATTCAGACTCTAGCAGTTGCTCAGTCTGCAAACTCTCAAAACAAACCAGGTTACCTTTTCCACTATCTAGTAGTACGACAAAACGATGTTTTGAATTAATCCATTCTGATGTTTGGGGGCCTGCCCCAGTTGACTCGTATAATAAATTCAAATATTTTGTTACCTTTATTGATGATTTCTCTCGCACCACCTGGTTATATCTTTTAAAATCAAAAAGTGAAGTCTTCAGTCGTTTTCAAGAATTCAATAAGTTAGTCGAAACTCAATTTGAAACAACCATAAAAATCTTTAGGTCTGACAATGGAACCGAATATACTAACAACACCTTTTTTGAGTTCTTTAAACAAAACGGTATACGACATCAAACCACCTGTATCCACACCCCACAACAAAATGGTGTCTCAGAACGCAAAAATCGACACCTTCTTGAAATGACTAGGGCTCTCCTCCTCCAAAATAACGTACCCAAGGTACTGGTCAGACACAATACTTACAGCAACATACCTTATCAATCGATTACCCAGTGTAAAATTGCATCTGAAAAGCCCTATAGAAATTCTCAAGGGTAGGAAAATTAATCTTGATCACATACGAGTCTTTGGATGTACATGCTACGTACACATTCCAAAAACTGATAAATTGGACAAAACCGCAGTCAAAACCCTATTTTTGGGGTATTCCGCTGAAAAAAAGGGGTATAAATGCTACGACCCAACAAACCATAAACTCTACATCTCACGCGATGTACAATTCTTAGAACTAGAATCCTATTACCCAAAGGACTCCGACAACCATAACCACCACAAAACACTTCGCTACCTAACAGTATTATTTCCTCCGATATCATAAGACAGGAACAGGATAACACATCAACCACGCCTGAGACAACTACCTCAAGGGGAGCAACTGATGAGGCAGTTGTCACTGATGAAGCAGTAATCGTAAGAAGATCAACAAGGCAAACTCATCCCCCAGCAAGATTAAAAGACTACGTGTTTCATCAGGTTTTATACCCTATCCAAAATTTCCTATCTTATGATAAAATCTCTAACAACCACAGGGCATACTTGGGAAAAATTGATGAAACAGATGAGCCAAAGACCTATCAAGAAGCCCAACTCGACCCTAAATGGAGAAAGGCGATGAATGAAGAACTCTTAGCCTTGAAAAAAAATGAGACTTGGGACATAATCCCACTACCCAGCGGGAAGAAACCCGTAGGATGTAAATGGGTCTACAAGACCAAATACAACAGCAACGGCACTATCGAGAGATACAAAGCCAGACTAGTTGCCAAAGGCTTTACTCAGACATATGGAGTAGATTACCAGGAGACGTTCGCTCCAGTAGCAAAAATGAACACAATCCGAGTGCTACTATCCGTTGCCACAAACCTCAACTGGGAACTACATCAAATGGATGTAAAAAACGCATTTCTCCAAGGAAATCTGGAAGAAGAAGTATATATGTCCCTACCTCCAGGACACGAGAAAGCAACACACCCATCTCTGGTATGTAGATTAAAGAAGGCTATCTACGGCCTGAAACAGTCACCAAGGGCATGGTATGGAAAATTAAGCCTATCTCTTTTAAAGATTAACTTCGTCAAAAGCACGGCGGACTCATCTATGTTTGTCAAACACACGAACAACTCCACTACCATCGTTTTAGTCTACGTAGATGACATTATCATCACCGGAAATAACCACAATGAAATATGGAGTGTTCAAAAATTTCTAAAGGGAGAGTTCGATATTAAAGATCTAGGAAAACTAAAGTACTTCCTAGGGATAGAAATAGCTCACTCGAAGAAGGGATTGTTTCTATCTCAAAGAAAATATATCTTAGACTTGTTAAAAGAAACAGGCATGATAGGGGCAAAACCTGCTAGCACACCAATGGAAACCAACATAAAAATAAGACTGAATGATAGCAAACCAATAACTGATATAGGCCAATATCAGAGATTAGTAGGAAAACTTATTTACCTAACGGTCACAAGACCAGATATCACTTTTGCAGTTAGCGTTATCAGTCAATTCATGCATGCACCCTGCACAAATCATCAGGCAGCCGCAGAAAGGATACTCAGATACCTTAAAGGAACTCCCGGCCAAGGGATATGGATGAAGAAAACCGGGACAAACTCCGTTGCTGGATACACTGACGCTGACTGGGCAGGTAGTTACGACAGAAAATCTACAACAGGCTTTTGTGTCTTCGTAGGTGGGAACCTAGTGACCTGGAAGAGCAAGAAACAAACTGTTGTAGCAAGGTCAAGTGCGGAGGCAGAATACAGAGCCATGGCCTCCACTGCTAGCGAACTCACATGGATTAAACATCTCCTTCAAGACATGAAGGTTGAGATAAGAAAACCAATGGAGATGCACTGTGACAACCAAGCAGCACGTCATATTGCAATGAACCCCGTTTTTCATGAGAGAACCAAACATATTGAAGTGGACTGTCATTTCATAAGAGAGAAAGTACAGTCTGGAGAAATCACCATTCCCTTTGTACGTAGTGAAGACCAGCTAGCCGACATCTTCACCAAAGCTCTTGACAAAAATAACCTCTAAAGAATACTTGACAAGTTAGGTTCGATCAACCTATACGAACCCAACTTGAGAGGGAGTGTTGGAGAAGGAAAAGCTGCAGCCTCAGAAGAAAATCTTCATCATAGGCAAAAGAGGGAAGTAGAACAGAGACTTTCCCAAACACAGTGGGTGTCTAACCATTTCTGGTAAAAAACGATTTCAGGCTACAAGTAGGCATCCGTTGGATTCATAGGAGATCATAGGCAACCGTTAGAATCATTTGTATATATACATCATCCCTCATTGTAAACAAACATAATTTTATCTTCAATAACAGATCAGAACCAGAAAGGTTCATCATCTCTGAAGCTCATCACTTTCCAAAGATCAGAACCAACAGGTTCATCATTTCTACAGATACTTTGACAAAAAAGAAATATATGTAATGGATAAGCCGCACAGTTGAATTCTAGTTGCGGTTCTAAAGCAAATTGACAAAGGCCGGCCGACATGCTTACTTAGGACACTGGATAAGTCTAAGGCAAAATGAGTTTTTTTTGTCAAGAACACAGTGATACAACATGGGGTTTAAATTCATGTCCATGAGGTTAGAAACATCTCCAATAATTATTTGACCTGAAACACTTGGTTTAACACAAAATTAGTTTAATTAAAGAATTAATGCCTCTCAAGTAGCCATATCAATATGAGAGGCATTAAATCGTAAGTAATAGTAAGACAATATATATAGTTTCTGACATAGTCGAAAGTTCTTCAATTAACTATATAATCATCATATATTGTTCCATTTTTATCGTTTTATTATAATTTCTTTCTTCGATAACTGAAAAAAAACATATGTTAATTCATACTAACGCCTACATATTGTGGAAAATTTTCTTCTCTGTTATTCAATTTTAATGATTTTGCATAAAATAGTTTTCCTGTTAATTAATAGATTCTTGAATTTTTTATTTCCCGTTTACAGTTTTTGCAATTTTTTCATTTTAATTTATTATTATATTTTATCTTGTTTAATAACTTGTTAAGATCCTGGATATTAATATTGAAATAGATGAAAGTTTTTTCCTTATCAAAAGCATGTTATATGTTGCATTTTTGTTTTGATAACAATTTCATACCCCAGCTATAACCTATTAAATGAAAGTTATTACACTGTTAGATGATATTTAAAAATGAATAAAAATGTGAAAAAGTTTTTGATATACTGTTATCTGAATGGTAATACTATTTACTGAAGGTCAATATCATGGTATTTTTTTCACATAGTGTTTCACATGGGGAGAATAAAATTGAGAGCAAATGTTATGAACATGCAGAGTTAATATCATACTGTAACTTGAATGTGAAATATCAACAAGGGAGATAATCATATAATCAGTCAATCATAATTACCCAAAAATTAAGGAATAAATGGTAATTGTTTAAAAATAAAACTGCAATAAATATGAAAGAATACCATATATAAGATTTTTTCTCAAGGACATTTTAAATTACAATTAATAATAATTTGCCCAATAAAATTATATTTGCACAAATTACCAAATCAAATGACGGCTCGAATTAGAATGTAAAATATGTCTTCTTACATGTTTATAGTGGATTTGTAATTGCTTTTATACCGAATTTGAATTATTTTTAAGAAACTATGATAAAGAAGAAAATTTTACTTTAAAGTCTTTTTAATATAGTTGAGATTGGTAGAAACCAACCGGCGTTGCATGTGTGAAACAATTGGACATAATATGGATGTATAAATTTAAAATATTGAATATGCATGATATCAAATTGAATCCATTTGAGTTATAAATACAAAACTAATATATAGCAACTGATTAATAGAATTTACCCAAAAGCTTATTGTTCTGTGAATTACAATAAATCATATATATTTAAATTTGTAAATCAAATAACTTAACCTTAATAAGTGAATGATTATATAGTCTTATATTTTCAATACCATTTTAACTTCCATCAACAAGTACCTGCTTCTGACATCCCCACTCCATCACCGAAAATCATGGTTTAGCTAATATATAGGATGAAATTTATTTTGTCACCAAATATTAGAGACAAAATATATTTTCAAAGTTAAATATAAACTCGATCGCTGACGATATTATATATTCGTCGCCAAATAAGGCATATATGGTGACTAATATTACATTTCATCTCAAAAAAAAAAAATTTAGCGACCAAGATAATACTTCATCACTAAAGAGAGCTTACAGTGACGAAAGTTCTATCGTCGCAAAAAAATTGGTCACTAAAAATCATGTTTTTCATTATCATAGTTGAAGTTCATACAAACGCAAGGATATTTTTTTAAGAAGTCAATAGTTCAATGTCTAATAGGTTACACTTCCAAGTATATTTTTTTATCGTTTTTTTGAAAATAAAAGAATTGATCATTATATGATTTGTCAAGAGAACATTAGATCTCTTTCTACCTTTTAATTAGCAGGATCAAATATGAAAAGTTTAGAGAGTAAGAAAATAGAATAAATAACAAAAAATGATAGAAAAAATCAATTTTACAGTCAAACAGTAAAAAAAGGACTAAAAACTTTTTTATTTACAAAAATGACCGATAATAACTGAAGTAAATAATTTATTTATAATGATTACACATGTGTAAATAAATTATACACTTTATTCCAGCCAATTTTACGAAAAAAAGTTTTCAGGCCAAGTTAGAACTGAAAAGTTGGCTCGGAGGAGGCACCTATGGAGGGGAGGAGGGGTGCAAGTTGGATGGGAGCGGGCGTGCAAGCCTGTTGGTTACTTTTATGGAAAATAACAAGAAAAGTAAATTTTCAGCTCAACCGACCTGTAAAATGAACGGAAAATATTTTTTGGTTTTCGTACAAAAAAATCAAAAATGGCCGAAGTTAATGTTTATTTATAAAAATTACACAGATATAAATAAATTATTATATTTATGTCTGTGTAATTTGATAAATAAGATATTTACTCTGACAATTTTTACAAAAAAAAGTTTCTGACCATTTTTATAATCTTAAATATTTTTTATTTATATAAAATTTCTCTTCAGCTATTTGTGTTTTTTTATAAGTTGGCTGTTTTTTATTTATGTTTTTATTGGGCAATTTGTTTATTTGTTTACTAGCTACACATTTAACAACTTGATATAAACTTAATAAAAAAGTTCACATCTTTAATAAACATAAAATAGCCATTTTAGCTAGTCCCATAGAAAATAACAATTAATAATGTAAACTATTACTATTATATTCTCCATCTATTTTCTCTTTTCCAATAGTTACAATTAATTTCTCTCATCTCTAACTATTTTTCTCTCTACTCTCTCCTGCAATTTCTCACACAAACAAATCTTCACTCTCCTCTCTCATTAAAGTCTTTAAAAATTCTCTATCTTCTCTCCCATAATTTTTGAAATTTCTGTCTCAAATATCCAAAAAATTTCAAATATTCTTCCTCATCTCTCCGAAAATATTCTAAAACCTGGAAACTCGTGTGTGTATATGTGTAGACTACTATATATAATATATACACATGTATATTCATAAAATGTATACAAATATATTTATAAATACATATTATAATACATATATACATACATATATAAATACATATTATAATACACACACATTTATATATTGTTGTATGAAATTGTTGTTTGAAAAAACATTGTGACTATTGCCGTATAATGGAGAGTCATTGTTGTCATCCTTTGATAATTGTCATCTTAGATTCTTGTGCTTCAGTTATTGATTCATGTTGGAGAAGTCATTATTGCTTGTTTTGAATTCTTACCTCTCTAAAATATCCAGTCTTTAAATACTTAAATTATACGTAATACCGCATCTTTTGATATCAGAGACAAACCTAGTAGGATATTTACTAACTTAATCCATTTACATAATTATTGTTCTTCACCGCCCAAGTGGATGGTATATTGTTGCTTAATTGCTTCTTTGAATAATTATTTTTATTTAATCTGACTCTCCGTCCAAGTACTGGTTATTTTATGCTTGATTATATGTCTGTAAACTTTAATTTGTTAATCTATGACTCTGACGTATATGTTTCTATTTGGTCTACTTCAGGAACCCCAATAAGACCTCTTAGATATGTAAATCCTGAGTGTAGGGTAGTTGTAGAAGCAAATGGGAGAAGAGTCGATTTCATAAGAGGTTGTATAAGTCATACCAGGTTTGAAAATCAAAATACATGATGAAAATTTCAATTATAAGAATAATTTAGTTATTTTGAGCAATGAGTAGATTATTTAGAAGTAATTCTTCTTATATAGGTCTACAATAAATACAATACTAGACATAATTAATGAAAAATATTCTGAATACTTAGCAGATGATCAAGTAGATCATAGGGTATGAAATATACTCAAAATCTCTAGTAAAAAAAATTATAAATCAACATGGTCGGTTACTTCCTTCAAGCCTCAGCATCATGTTAAAACAATTGAAAAAACATATGCTTTTAGGAAAAAGCGTAAAACTTGTCAATTACTTTCTTCTAATGCAATTAAACACCATAATGAAGATATTGATTATATCCAGCAATACATGGATGGTACTGTTAATAATAGTCAAGATCTTAGAATCCATCAATTGGAACAAGAATTAAAAAATTTAAGACGTAAAGATAAAATCACAAATTCTCAAATCAGTCAGCCAATTTTTGATAATAAGAATGAACAATCTGACGAAATTGAATCACCAACTGAATCTGATTTTTAAGGAGTCTTACCTCCTGTCAATCCCCAACTTTTAGTTTTAAATTTAGACACCCTAAGCCAAGAATACAAGCCTGATTGGGTGGGTCTAACCGAAACTTGAATGTCCCAGTCAATCTCGATAGACGAAATAGGTTCAGAGAAACATATAATTGTTGGAAAATGCGGCGCACGCGCAATGGAGAAGTTTAAATTTTTTTTTTTTTATAAAATCAATCTTTTTTATAAAAAGAAAACAAGCGTGACACAATGATTTCCAAAAAATAAATTTTTTTATTGAAAACTCTTTTCAATCATGATCCATTATGTTTTTATACATTAAATCTACAACATACAAGCTTAGGAATCATATACCTCTTGTAATCTATATCAAACGTCCTTACAAAACTGATCGATCCTCCGTCCCACAAAACCGTTCCAATGATCAGTATACTCCGAGATCGACACCAAGATCTTCCAATTCAATCCTCAACGCACTAGGACATGTGTGGGAAAGTAGAATATTACAAGACACTTTTTTATCTCTAGATGAACTCAACACATGAGATTTAGAGATTTACTTTGAAAGATGTTAATGAGACGATTTTCTAAAAGAACGCGATGATAATTCTTTTAAAGATTTGATTAACTTTTAATCGTTGAGAAAAATTACTCTGACAGTTACCATGTTCTCAATTCAATTATTGATGATGAACTGATGAACTCCATCATCAACTAAGGCCATTAGAATAATATCTATATCTTTCTAGATAATGGTGTATGAGACATTTAGAGATAATTAAAAATTAATATTTAATTTCAAATTACTAAATACAGTAGGACCCACTATATATGATGTAGAACTGCAGTGACACATAACACTGCAGTTGGCATAAACCACATAATGTCTCAAGGCAATGTGTGTTACACCACACTGGAGTGGCGTGTGGCACTGCAGTGTTACACACCAACTGTTGTAGTGCCACGTTGCACTACAACAACCCATGATGATCTATGATTCTCAATCATTGATCAACACGTGACAACTACTATAAATTAAATATTATATTAAACAGATAAATATTTAGATATCAGTTAATTCAAAATTAACATTCAGATTATCTCTATCAACTAAATTACCTGTTATTTCACAAATAATAGTTTTGGTTGATTCAAATTATTATCTAATAATAATTTAATTACCTAATTTCATAAATTAGGTATTCTGTCTCACTTATCTATAATTAGAAAAATAATCGATATATATATAATTCAATTAATTAATTATTAATTGATTAATCACACATAATTATCTCGTAATTATGTACTTGTCCTGAATATTCACACCCTAGACTGCGTAGTATAGGGGTGACTCGATGATCATAGACCTATAATTCTAAGCTCTAATAAGCTAGATTATTAATTAAACTCTTTAATTAAATAATATTATTTATTAATCTCATTATTACTCCACTATAAATATAAAATTGAACTCTTAGTGATTATAGAATCTATTTACAGAGTATTCTCATGCAGTCCACTGATAATCATTTCAGGTAGTTCTATCCTCCAATTATTGGTTCATAAATTAGAACTGGTCAAAATTACCGTTTTACCCTTCTAATTACCTCTTGATCCTTAAGTACATATCCACTAGTGAATGACTAATTTATAATCTTATTATAAATTTGAGCTCAATAACCATTCAATTTCAGAATTAACACTTAAAGGAACCAATATACGATCCACTATGAGTGAATCAAAAGATCCATTAGACATGCATATGAGTTCATGACTACTCATGATTAAGGCTGATCTACATATGATCATCGAATTGATGTGTACTAAATCTTATGATAAACAGAACGTTGATAAATATATTAATTTACATCGATCCAGTCATATATAATCTTATTATATAAAGTACGTTCATTAAGATATCTATCCACATCAATGACCTGGATCTAGATCACATGCATTCATAATACTTAGTGAACCATACCAGCAACCATTCATTAAAGATTCATTAATATGTTGCTGACAATTTTATTCATTATCTATGATCTTAATCCTCTCGTACTAATACAAGATCATAGTCTCATTAATGAATATGAGTTTTTTGGAAATTTATTTAAATTAATTCGACAATAATTTAAAAGAACAATTATAAGAAAATTGTAATTCCATTAAATTTCATATCAAAATTTCAATACACATGTTTTGAATGCGTAACCCCCAACAATCTCCCACTTACCCTAAAGCAAATGTAACATCTCTCTCGACCCCATGTTTCATACATGACCCTCAAACATCTTCGCAGGTTGTGTCTCGGTAAATGGGCCATCCAGGTTCTGATCTACCATTATCTCCATAATAGTCAAAGGCAGATTCTGATGCTACGTTATCTTCATAATAGTTAGGTCACCTCGGTGTGTGACCCAGAAGTCGACTTTTGACTATCCTTATCAGATTCATAATCAATATCAATATATCTAGTGGGGTTCCAGTCTCTACATGAATAAACAAACATATAGTTTCTTGTTCTCCTAAGATACTTGAAAATGTGCTTTACTACAATCCAATGTTCCAAACCTCGATTCGATTGATAACGACTGACAATTCCCATGGCATAACAGATGTCCAATCTCGAACACAACATGGGATACATGAGACTTACAAGAGCTGAAGTATAAGGAACGTTTCTCATATCTTCTTCCTCCTAAGATGTCTTAGGACATTGTTCCTTGGGGAGGATAATTCCATGTCTGGTCGGTAGTTGACTTTTCTTGAAATTATTAATAGAGAATCTTTTCAGCACCTTATCAATATAAGGTGCCTGAGAAAGGGCCAATAGCTTGTTCTTTATATCCTTTAGGATTTGGATCCCTAGAACATAACTCGCATCTCCCAAATATTTCATTTGAAATTTCTCAGCTAACCACTTCTTTACCTTTGACAAAGTTTCTACGTCATTCTCACTGAGTAGAATATCATGAACATAAAGAACTAAGAAAACCATTATCTTATCTTTGATGAATTTATAAACATAGGCTTTGTCAACATTTTGCTTGAAGCCATAGGACTTTATTATCTCCTCAAAGATTTCAAGATCTAGATGCTTGCTTTAATCCACAAATGGATTTAAGCAACTTGCATACTTTTTAATCTTCCCCCTTTTGTATGAACCCTTCTGGTTGCATCATATAGATGATTTCTTCAAGAGAGTCATTCAGAAAAACTGTCTTGACGTCCATTTGCCATATCTCATAGTCAAAACTAGCAGCTATGGATAAAATGATGCGAATGGATTTGAGCATGACCACATGGGAGAACGTATCTTCATAATCGACTCCCTCCTTTTTATATAGCCATTGGCTATTAACCGTGCCTTGAAAGTCTTTACTTTCCTATATGCACCTCTTTTCTTCTTAAAAATCCATTTACATCTAATAGGCCTGGTATCTTCAAGTGGATCTACAAGTTTCTAGACGGAATTGGAATACATAGATTTCATTTATTGGTTCATGACATCTTGTCATTTCTCCTTTTTAGGATCGTCCATTTCTTCTTTATAAGATTATGGATCATCCTTATCAGTGTCTGACACTAGGACATGTGCTTCTAGTTTGTAGCAAACTAGTTATCTCACAATCCTCACACTACGACATTACACTGGGGTATCTTTTGCAAAAACTGTGGTTTCTCTAGTTTTTCATTTATCAGAAAAAATTGAAGGTGGTCTGATCTCATCTGTCGCTAATTCCTCGAGAACTACTTTGCTACGAGATTTATAGTTTTTCATATAGTCGTGTTCAAGGAAAGTGACATTTATCGATACAAACACATTTTGATCCTTGTGGCTATAAAAGCACCCACCTCTAGTCTCTGGAGCATAGCCTGCAAATATGCATACCTCAGACCTTGAGTCTAACTTTCTGGTCATGAGTCTAAGAACGTAAGCTGGACACCCCATATACGAAAATGATGCAAACTAGCTTTGAAGCCATTGCATAACTCTAAAGGCGTCTTACTTACAGACTTAGAGAGCACTACATTAAAAATGTAAGTTGTCGTGTGTAGTGCATACCTACAAAATGTAAGTGACAGTAATGAGTAGCTTAACACCGACCTAACTATATCTAATAAGGTTTAGTTTCTCCTATTTGCAACACCATTTTACTGTGGTGTTCCAGGTGTTGTGGGTTGGGATATGATTCCACACTCCAGTAAATGATCCTTGAATTCTAAATCCAAGTATTCACCACCTCGATCAGATCGAAGGGCTTTCAATGATTTATTTAATTGCTTCTCATATTTTAGACTTTCTATACATTAGGTAAGTATAATCATATATTGAGTAATTGTCAATAAAACTGACAAAATACTCATTCACACCTCTAGATTGTACATTGATCTTTCCATATACACCACTATGCACTAGCTCAAGTGGTTCCTTGGCTCTTTAGCCCTTTCCTATGAAAGGTCTCTTAGTTATTGTACCATCTAGACATGATTTATAAGCAGGAAGAGTTTCAACTTTTAGTTCTCTCAAAATACCATGCTTTGTTAACCTATCTAGATTAACATGTCCCAACCTAATATGCCAAAGATATGTGTTGTCATCATCATGAAAAACTCTTTACCGTTTGCTACTTTTAGGTTTTGCTACTTTAAATAATTCAGAATTATTTAACGCACATTCAGACGGTTTAAGAATATATAGGTCGTTTAACTTTAGCATGACATATATCAAATACATTCTTAGAAATAATAAACTCTTTATTAATAAAAGAAATTTTGAATAACTGTTCTTTCAAAAATGAAAGAGAAATCAAATTTCTCGAAAAGACATGAATATAATAAACATTGTTTAAAACTAAATAATTATATCCAAAAGGTAAACAGACTGTCCCTAATGCTTTACCTGACACGAGCGTACCACTGACGACTCTCAAAATGGCCTTGCCATCAGCCAGCTCCCTTGACGAATCAAGCATCTGCAAATAAAAACATACATGGTTAGTGGCTCCTGAATCAAATATCCAGGATGAGAAATCATATTCCAGTAAACAAACTTCAAGTACAAGTAAATCATATTTACCTTTCTTTTTCAGCTTGGAGAGATACTTGTTATAGTTTCTCTTCCAATGACCTTCAACCTTATGGTGGAAACATTTTCCCTTAGGCTTGATGTCATTCTTGTTCTTATTGACTTTTGGCGATGTATTGGATTTCTTCCTTTTCTTGTTCTTTCCTTTGTCCTTACCATTGTTCTTCTTCCTATTCTTGTTCTTAACAATATTGGTAGAATGATTTTGCTCAACAACATTTGACTCTTTGGTCATTCTATGGTTGAGTGACTCAATAATATGCAGTTCATGCAACAATTAAGTCATGTTGAATTACAACTAGTTGGCTTGAACGCATAAAAATTTGGTGTGAGTTACTAAAGTATAATGCTAACTTGAGTCTGCACATTAATGGTCACCTCATGTACTTCTGCCTCGTGTATTATGTTGATCATGTTCAAAACATGTTCTCAGACAGAAGTACCATTTCTCATCATAGTCGTCATATAGCTCCTAGTGGCCTTATTACGACTTTGATCAGACTACTGCCCAAACACTGTAGAGATTCCATAATCTCATAGGTAGTCTTCATGTTTTCATGCTTGGTTCTCAGAACATCATATATATTTACAAGCATGTAACACTTCACCTCGTTGTTCGATATGATCCAAGCATCATATTTGTCCCTAACATTCTTAGGGGCGTTAGCAGCGGGCTCCTCGGAACATTCCTCAGTAAGAATGAACTTATGGTTCTCACAAATCAGCATTAAGTTCATATTTGATTTTCAACGTACGAAATTATCACCATTCAATTTTTCAAGAGTGAGTAAAGCAGTGACGGGGTTATCCATGATAGACATAATAATGATAATTGGAATTTAAAACATATAAGATTCAATATAATTAATAAATATCTAGAATTCAAAAACTAAACGTGGTCATGAATACAACATAATAAACACACAAATTTAATATTTACTAATCACGATAAAATAACATAATGATTAATGTGCTTCTTTAGAGTCAGTTAGATTAACCTCAAACTGCCTATGAGACATTCTCATCATTATTAATTAAAACTTAAAATATCTCATATTTTCTCTTTTAACAATAAGATATCGCTTATTCAGTTAAGTTATAACTATCCATATGAAAGCTTAATTGTGACTTTGAAAGTGTAACCCATCATATCAAATTCCCCGACGTCATTTAGAATATGCCACCTTAGGGTCCGTCAAAACTAAACTACATCACTTCCTCCTATCTTCTGAAGAAGTCCAACCTTAGTATTGGTACAGCTCGAAACCTTCCTTAGAGGGATGAAAATAAAGCCATCTCGAGGCCCTTATTGCACCTCACGGTGTTGTACTAATGATGGAGGCCATAGGTTACATGGACATGTCAACATTCTCTACTCACTATTTAAGATTATGTGTTTCCATTTTAACTAATTAATTAAGTCCAAATTAATCATTGGTTAAAATAATAACCCTATGAATATTTAATAATCAGTTATGCCAATCTCATTGGTCTAAGTCATAATTAGGTGAAATCAGATTAACTAATTAATTATATTCATCAAACTTTAATAAAATTCTTTTACAAAAGTCGGTTATCCTAAAGCTTACTATAACCCTTAATGTGGTGCGATTATCAAGTTTTAACTAATCAAAACCTAGAAGTTTACATGCAATTGATTTCATAAAATAATACATATAAAAATATTAGGACAATCCTAATAAATCATGTTTCTACTGATGAGATGCATGATCAAATAAAATAATAATGAATCGAGTGACTATTGTGTATTTCTAAATTACGACCCTTGAAATAAAAAAATAATATTACAAAACAGACTTTAAGAATACATACTTCCCAAATATTGCATTCTCATCCTAATGTCCATCTACATAATCTTCAAGCTTTGAACAACATCCTATTTAATTAGGAAAAAATATTTTTCTTAATTAAAATTATTTTCTATAATTATCTCTTTAAAAAATAGTTGACTTTGACTTAGTCAAATAAACACTTTATTTGATTTGGTCAAACTTGGGTCAAACCCAATCAACCAATTAATTTCTAATTTTCATAAAATTAATAATTAATAATTAGTTTCAAAATTTAAAACATAATAGATAGAGATAGAGTTATCTTGAAACTCTGTAGTGATAGGGTAAGTTGGTATCAGAATTTCTACAAAACTCTCCAATTGTGACAACAACTGCCACTAATAATAGGACTCTCCTACTACCGCCCATCACCACCAACCACCGCCGCCAGTTTTCCAGCGAGCTCACCGCTAGAGCCAATTTTTATGATGGTGCCAGCACCAGAAATCCTATTTCCGGCGTCGGCGTCAGAATTCCCTTGAATTCCTATTTTTTTCTTCCTCATTTGTCTCGTGCGTTCTTTGTCTTCTCCCAATTGGACAAATTACAATAAATATTCAAAATAAAATTACAAAAATTTTTACGCCCCAAAACGACTTACAGAAGATCTAAGAAAAAATTAAAAGAACAAAGCCTAACCCAATAATCACCATATAATTAACGATCCATTATTTTTTATACGTTCAAAAAACATAACCATCGATTCATTCATACATATCTCATATTATATGAATAACGCAAGAAAACCCATACAACATTTAACATATAAATATATAAAGACCATTCTGATACCAATTGTTCAAAAATGCGGTGCATGCACATCGGAGGTGTTTAAAAAATTTAATAAAAATGAATCTTTTTTATAAAAAGAAAAGAAGCGCGACTCAACGATTTTTAAACATTAAAAACTTTTATTGAAAACTCTTTTCAATCAGGATCCATTATATATTTATACATTTAATCTACAACATACAAGGTTAAGAATCACATAGCTCTTGTAATCTATATCAAGAGTCCTTGCAAAACCGATCGATCATCCCTCCCACGAAACTGTTCCAATGATTAGTAGACTCCGAGATCCACAGCAAGATCTTCCAAGTCAATGTTCAACGCACTAGGACGTGTATGGACACGTAGAATATTACAAGACACTTTTCTGTCTCTAGATGTACTCAACACATGAGATCTAGAGATTTACTGAGAATGACTTTAGTGAGACGATTCTTTAAAAGAACGTGATGATAATTCTTTTAGAGATTTGATTAACTTTTAATCCCAGAGAAAAATCACTCTAACACTTACCATGTTCTCAATTAGATTATTGATTGATGAACTAATGAACTCCATCATCAACTGAGGCCATTAGAATAATATCTGTATATTTTCTAGATAATTGTGTATTAGATATTTAAGGATAATTAAAAATTAATATTTAATTTTAAATTATCCAATACAGTGGGACCCACTGTATAAAGATGCACAACTGTGTGTTGCGCTACACTACATTGTCGTTTGGCACTGCAATGTTACACGCCTACTGTCGTAGTGCTACATGGCACTACAACAGTCCATGGTGATCTATTATTCCCAATTATTGATCGACATGTGGCAATTACAGTAAATTAAATATTTATTTTAATTAGATAAATATTTAGGTATCAGTTAATTCAAAATTAACATATATGATTATCTCTATCAACTAAATTATCTGTTATTTTTCAAATAACAGATTTAGTCAATTCAAATTATTATCTAATAATAATAATTAAATTATTTAATTTCATAAATTAGATATTGTGTCTCACTTATCGATGATCAAAATAAATCGATAACGACCCTATAAGAATTCATGAGTAAGGAAGTCAGGAATTGAATTATTAATGCCTGAATAAATTCAATGTCAAAATCAATTTTGGAAGCAATAACTTTTACATCTTTTTTCAAAACCTGTTTTGCAGATTTGCAATCAATTTTTAAAATAGATTTTTGATTTAACAAATCATCTTAAAATTTTTGAATACATAAAACAACTGCTAAAATTTCTTTTTTAATAGTACTGTAATTTTTATGATTGGGTCCAAGTTCCAGATGTGAACCTAACAATTTGTTTAGGTGGTTCTGAAGTGATTTTTTGTAATAACACACCTCCATATCCAAGTTCAGAAGTATCAGTTTGGACAATTTAAAGAAATTATTAGTAGTGATGTTAAGACAAGAAAATGTTTTAACATGAGTTTTAATTTTTTAATTAAAATAGTATGGACAGCTATCCATGGAGGGGGGATTTTTCTTAAGCCTTTAAAAAATATGCTTGCAATCAATTCTCAAATTATTGTAAAACTCATATTTGTAATTTAATGATCCTAGAAATCTTTGTAATTGGATTTCATCAAGGATCTCATTGGAAAATTTATCAGCAAATTGTATGACTCGATCAATTGGTTTAGTAATGGAATGATATATTTCAAATCCTAAAAATCTAATCTTTGATTGAAATAATTTAAGTTTACTTGCACTGATAATTAAACCATTTTGCTTTATTATCCTAGCAAACAATTCAAGATGTTTCTAACGCTGATTTATTGATTTAGAACAAATAAGAACATCTTCAATATAAACAACTGAGAAATCAGTAAATTGATTAAATATTTCATTCATTATATTTAGAAATTCACTTAGAGCATTTTTAAGATGATTGACTTGGAAGATCTTAGTGTGGATCTCGAAGTCTACTGATTGTTCATAAGTGAAAACATTGTTCATCCGTAAAAACGCTGTTCAAGCCAGAAATTTATTGTTCCGATAGTGGTGAACAGTGCCGCGATACTGTACCGGTGGTGAACAATGGCTGTCCAGTGCGGCAGGCAGCTGCCGGCGGTGAGACGAGCAACGGTGCTGATGGGAGGCGATCGGAGAGTCCTATCGTCAGTGACAACTGTTGTCACATTGTAGGAAACTTTCTAACAAACCATGCAACCAACTCTATCACCTAAGTATGTCATTAAACCCAAACTCTTTTAATTATCCATTTAAATTTCAAAATTAATTATTAATTTTTGATTTTATGAAAATTAAAACTTAATAGGTTGATTGGATTTGAGCCAAGTTTGACCAAATCAAATAAAGTATTTATTTGACTAAGTCGAAGTCAACTATATTAAAAGGGATTATTAAAATTGTTTTAATTAAAAAAATAGTTTTTCTAATTAAAAGGAGTTTTGTTCAAAACTTGAAGATTATCAAGATGGACATGAGGAGGAGAAGACAATATTTGAGAAATATGTATTCTTGAAATCCGCTTTGTAATTTTATTTCTTTATTTTAGGGGTTGTAATTTAGATACCCAATAGTCACTCGGTGCATTATTATTTTATTTAATTGTTAAATAATTATTATGTTTGATAACGTGTCCATGCACTAGTCGATCACATGCCATACATGAAAATCCCACACAGTTTTATTTAATCATGCATCTCGTATGTAGAAATATGATTTATTAGGATTGTCCTAATAGGTTTATATGTATTACTCTATGAAATCAATTGCATGTAAACTGTTAGGTTTTAACTAGTTAAAACTTGGTAATCACACCACAATAAATACTATAGTGATAGCTTTAGGTTAACCGACTTTAGTAAAAGAGTTTTATTAAAGTTTGATAAATATAATTAATTAGTTAATCTAAGTTCACCTAAGGCGCTTCAAAAAGTTAAATGAACTTAAACCAATAAGATTGGATTAACTGATAATTAAATATTCATAGGGTTATTATGTTAACTAGTAGTTAATTTAGAATTAATTGATTAGTTAAAATCAAAACACATTATCCTAAAATAATTAGTGGAAGGAGGTTGACAAGTCAATGTAACCTATGGCTCCATCATTAGTACAACACCGTGAGATGCAGTGAGGGCCTCAACATGGCTTTGTTTTCATTCCCCTAAGAAAGGTTACAAGTTGTACCAATACCATGGTTGGACTTCTTAAGAGGATAAGAGGAAGTGATGTAGTTTAGTTTTGACCGACCCTAAAGTGGCATATTCTAAATGAAGTCATGAAGTCATGAAATCTGAAATGATGGGTTTATTCACAAAGTCACAATTAAATTTTCATGTAGATAGTTGACACTTGACTGAACAAGCGATACGTTATTGTTAAAAGAGAAAACATGAGATATTTTAAATTTTAATTAATAAGGATGAGAATGTCTCATAGACAGTCTGAGGTTAATCTGACCGACCCTAATGTGACACATTAACCGTTGGGTTGTTTTATCGTGATTAGTAAATACTAAATTTATTTATTTATTATGATTGTACTCATGCATCACGTTTATTTTTCAAATTCTAGATCATTTATCAATTATATTGAATCATATATGTTTTAAATTTCAGTTATCAATATTAAGTCTACCATGGGCAACCCTATTACTGCTTTACTCACTATTGAGAATTTGAGTGGTGATAATTTCGTATGTTGGAAATCAAATACGAACTTAATATTGATTTGTAAGAACCATAAGTTTATTCTTATTGAGGAATGTCCTGAGGAGCCCGCTGCTAACTCCCTTAAGAATGTTAGGGACAAATATGATGCTTGTGAGCATGAATGATATTCTAAGAACCAAGTATGAAATCATGGAGACTGTCTATGGGATTATGGAATCTTTACATGTAATGTTTGGGCAGTAGTCTGATCAAAGTCGTCATGAGGCCACTAGGAGCTATATGACAACTAAGATGAGGAAGGGTACTTCTATTTGAGAACGTGTTTTGAACATGATTAACATAATGCATGAGGAAGAAGTACATGGGGCGATCATTGATGAGCGGACTCAAGTTAGCATCATACTAGAGTCGCTCACACCAGTTTTTTCTGCGTTCACGACCAACTATGTTATGAACATGTTGCAATTCAACATGACCCAATTGTTGAATGAACTACAGACTTCTGAGTCACTCAACTTTAGAATGACCAAAGAGGGTGAGCAAATTGTTGGAGAACAAAAGAGTAAAGAAATCCAAGACATCATCGAAAGCCAAGAAGAATAAGAAAGACAGTAAGCCCAAGGGAGAGTGTTTCCACTGTGGGGTTAAAGGTCATTGGAAGAGAAACTATAACAAGTATCTCTCTGAGCTAAAAAATAAAGATAAATATGATTTACTTGTACTTGAAGCTTGTTTAGTGAAACATGATTTGTCATCCTAGATACTTGATTTAGGAGCCACTAACCATGTATGTTCTTCTTTGCAGATGCTTGATTCGTCAAGGGAGTTGGCTGATGGCGAGGTCATTTTGGGAGTTGGCAGTAGTGCGCTCATATCAGCTAAAGCACTAAGGACAATCCATTTAATTTTTGGATAGAGTTATTTAGTTTTGAATGATGTTTATTATATTCCTGGTTTTTCGAGGAATTTGATTTCTCTCTCATTTTTGCAAGAACAATTATTCGAATTTTTTTTCATCAATAAAAAGTTTATTATTTTTAAGAATGGATTCGATATCTATCATGCTAAAATTATAAATGGACTGTATATGCTTAAACCGACTGAATGCACATTAAATAATTGTGAATTAGTTAAAGTAGCAAAAGCTAAAAATAACAAACGACAAAGAGTTTCTCATGATGATAACACATATTTATGGCATCTTAGGTTGAGACATATTAATCTAGATTAGTTAAACAAGTTAACAAATCATGGTGCTTTGAGAGAGCTAAAAGTTGGAACTCTTCTTGTATGTGAATCATGTCTAGAGGGTAAAATGACCAAGAGACATTTCACAGGAAAGTGCCAAAGAGCCAAGGAACCACTTGAGTTAGTACATAGTGATGTCTGTGAGCCGATCAATGTACAAGGTAGAGGTGGGTATGAGTATTTTGTGACTTTCATTGACGACTACTCAAGATATGGTTATATTTACCTAATGCATCAAAAGTCTGAACATTTGGAAAGTTTAAAGACTTTAAGGCTGAAGCTGAAAAACAATTAGGTAAATCATTGAAAACCCTCTGACCTGATCGAGGTGGTGAATACTTGGATTTAAAATCCAAGGATTATTTGTTGGAGTGTGAAATCCTATCCCAACTCACAGCACCTGGAACACCACAACAAAATGGTGCTGCAGAGAGGAGAAATTGAACCTTATTAGATATAGTTAGGTCGATGTTAAGCTGCTCATCATTGTCACTTACACTTTGGGGATGTGCACTACACATGACAACTTAACATTTTGAATGCAGTGCCCTCTAAGTCTGTAACCAAAACGCCTTTAGAGTTATGGAATGGCTCCAAACCTAGTTTGCTTCATTTTCATATATAGGTTGTACTGCTCATATTCTTAGAGCCAAGACTGGAAAGTTAGACTCAAGGTCTAATGAATTAATATTCATTGACTATTCTCTATAGACTAGAGGTATGTGCTTTTATAGTTCCAATGATCAAAATGTGTTTGTGTCGACAAATGCAACCTTTCTTGAGCATGACTATATACAAAACTACAAACCTCCTAGCAAAGTAGTTCTCGAGGAATTAGCGACTGATAAGATTAGACAATCTTCAATTTCTATCGATAAACGACAAACCAGAGAAACCATAGTTCCTACAAACGAAACCCCGGTGCAACGTCATAGTAGGAGGGTTGTGAGACAACCATCTCGCTACAAATTATAGGCATATGTCCTAGTGTCAGACACTAATAAGGATGATCCATTATCTTATGAAGAAGCAATAGATGATCCTGAAAAGGAAAATTGGAAAGATGTCATGAACCAGAAAATGGAATCTATATATTCCAATTTCATATGGGAACTTGTAGATCCACCTGGAGATGTCAAACCCATTAGATGTAAATGTACCTTCAAGAAGAAAAGAAGTGCAGATGGGAAAGTATAGACTTTCAAGGCACGGAGTAGCCAAGGGCTATACACAAAGGGAGAGAGTAGATTATGAAGAGACATTCTCCCCTGTGACCATGCTAAAATTCATTCGTATCCTTTTGTCCATAGCCGTTAGTTTTGACTATGAGATATGGCAAATGGACTTCAAGATAGCTTTTCTGAATGGCCTACTTTGAAGAAAGTATTTATATGATGTAACCAGAAGGGTTCGTACAAAAATGGCAAGATCAAAAAGTATGCAAGTCGTTTAAGTCTATTTATGGATTAAAGTAAGTATCTAGATCTTGGAATCTTAACTTTGATGAGATTATAAGTTCTTATGGCTTCGAGCAATGAAGCATGTGTTTATAAATACACCAAAGATAAAATAGTGATTTTCTTAGTTATTTATGTTAATGATATTCTACTGCTTGGAAATGATGTAGAAACTTTGTCAAAAGTAAAGAAGTAGTTATATGAGAAATTTAAAATGAAAGATTAGGGAGAAAGGATCTATGTTCTAGGCATCCAAATCTTAAGGGATAGAAAGACAAGTTCTTGGCACTTTCTCATGCATCTTATATTGATAAGGTGCTGGAGAGATTCTCTATGGAGAATTCCAAGAAAGGTTAACAACCGACCATACATGAAATTGTCCTCTCCAAGGAACAATGTCCTAAGACACTACAAGAGGAAGATAATATGAGAAAAGTTCCCTATGCTTTAGCAGTTGGAAGTCTCATATATGACATGTTGTGTACGAGATCGAACATCTATTATGCAGTGGAAATTGTTAGACATTATCAATCAAATCCAGGTTAGTAGTAATCCATGTTTTCTATATATTAGACAGAACTTGTAACCGTTGGTCATCTTGTATTTTAACTCTGAGAGTAAGCTGGTAATACCATTCAAGGAAATACTGAAGACGTTGATCCTGTTCTAACGGGAAGTAATAAAGGGTTTTCAGATTTAAGAGTTGTTGAGGATTATGGTTAGCAAAATACCAATCCTTAAATCCTTACACCAGAAAGAAAAGTGAGCAAGGACACACTATCCTTATTGATACGAATCTGTTCAATAGCCAGGTGGCTATTCCACGTATGATCCCCTAGTCTGAAATTACCTTTCCTGACACATGACAAATTCCTTAGGCATTCCCTACCAGACCTATCATCTGATAATCTATTGAAGATGTCATTCAAACCTAACGAGGTCATGTCTATCTTTATTTTTAAAAACCACCTTTGACTAAAAGCCCTTCTAGTTTAAGTAGTCGTAGTATTCCCCCTTACAAGGTTGAGATACCAGAATCCTCTAGATCATCCATAGTTGAACCTCTAGGTTCAGATGAATCCAGACATTCTTTTCCCTCAGAAGATCAGATTAGAGGATTCACATCTCTGATAATCAAATCCCTCATGGTGTTTATGAATCCACCATTAATAGAAGGCCAAATAGCCCGAGCGCAAGTGACATGCAATTTAATATTTAATGGATTTTACACCTAATAGTTTTTTAAGACAAAGTCTTCACCAGGATTTCATGCAATAAAAGTTCAATCACATGCCTATGATTATCTTCTAGGATCTGCTCCTTTTGCTATCCTTTTCAGGATACATCTTAAGTTTCTGACAGTTCAAGAACTTTGGCTAGATTGCTGTCAGACAGCGCAATACTTAAATTTAGATAAATATTAAAATAGATTGGTCCATGCGATAAACTAGTCTTGATGGCTCCCATAAGGGAAGCTTTCCAGTTAAGACACCTACCATCTCTAAGGGTGCACTGTATGCTGGTGTTTTTTTCCTAACAGTGTCAAAGGTTTTAATGCAATTTGCACTAGGCCTATATGCACATATTTGTATTTTTCATGAACGGATATAAATCATGAATATGCAACAGATAAATCACATCATCATTATGATGTAAAGGAATAACATACTCAAAGGTTTTTAATAATTTTGCGTTTAGTGAAATCAAATGTTCCAATCTTATAAATTATTTCGAGTTTTACTTTAGGTATTGTCCATTTATCCAAAGCTTCTTTTACATCTTGATATGTAATTAATTCAGTTACCTTAGAAGTGGAGGCTACAATGTTAGCTACGGATGTCACAAATGCAAAGCTGAGTCCAGTCATGAGGTACTATGACCATGTATGAATAATTTAAAGAGAATATAAACAGTACTATAACCAAAATTATTCATGGCACTGATACCAACTTGGGGCTAACCAACACGCACCCATCAAGTGAGGGGGCTAACCACTATAGATACAATCAGACCAAATAACAAAATAACTCACACTTAGCGCGTCTTTTGTAGTAGTGTATCTTGATATTTCCTTACCATGTCATTAAGAAAAACAAGTTTTTCACTCTTAACTCTTTCCATTAAACAACCTAGAACAAGTTCTCTAAATTTAGTTTACTGAAATCAGTTAATCAAGAAAGATTTGGGTTAAATCAAGCACCAAAGAGAATGAGAAACTATATGCTTGTTTATTCAGGCGGAGACCTGAACCCTACTGGATATACTGATTTTAATTTTCAATCAGACAGAGACAGTTGAAAGTCAACATCTGGATCAGTATTCACCCTAGGTGGAGGAGCTGTAGTATGGAAAAGTATTAAACAATCAAGCATTGCAGATTCCACTATGGAAGCCAAAAATATAGTGGCTTGTGAAGCTGCGAAAGAGGCGGTATGGCTCAGAAAGTTCTATTCTGATTTAGAAGTAGTTCCAGATATGGGGAAGCCACTGATCTTGTACTGTGATGACACTAGGGCGGTAGCCAATTCCAAGAAACCCAGGAGTCACAAGAGGGGCAAGCACATAGAGAGGAAATATAATCTTGTAAGAGAGACCGTGCATCGAGGGGATGTGACTGTTATGAAGATAGTATCAGAACAAAACTTGGCTGATCCTTTTACAAAGACACGTTCTACGTAGTCATTTGATGCTCACGTATGTAACATGAGATTAAGAGAGATGCCACATTTGCTTTAGGGAAAATGGGAGATTGTTGGGGGTTATGCCCTCAAAGCATGTGTATTGACATTTTGATATGAAATTTGAAGAGGATTACATTTTTTTATAATTGTTTTTTTAAATTATTGTTGCATAATTTATATAAATATCTTAAAATTTAATATTCATTGATGAGACTATGATATTGTATTTAGTACGAGATCTCAATTCAAGCGACGGTTTCATTAGATATCTTACAACTGGAATCCCTTTTTTTTCCGATCCAGTTCCTCCACCACTACGAACCCAAGTTAGATTCAGGCATGATACACTTTTTAGTTATTGGGAGAAACCGAGTACTCTCTTCTGAATCTAAGAAACAAGTCTCAGAGATCTTTTTTCCTTTTGGAGATACATGAGCGAAACAATCAGCCTATTGATATTAGAAGAGCCAAAAGATTCTTCCAATGTCTCATTTCTGGGTCAAATGAAATTCATAGGTATATGAAGAAACCCTCATAGATAATGAATAAGATTTTCAGCAACATATTAAAGTATGGAATCTTTAATGAATGGTTGCTAGTACGGTTCACGAAGTATTATGAATGTGTGTGATCTAGATCCAGATCATTGATGTAGATAGACATCTTAGAGAATGTACTTTATATAATTAGATTATATATGACATGACCGATGCGAATTAATATTTTTATGAACGTGTCGTTTATCATAAAGATTTAATAAACATTAATTCGATGATCATATGTAGATCAGTCTGAATCCTAAGTAGTCATGAAGTCATATGAATGTCTACTGGATCTTTTGATTGACTCATTAAGATCTGTTTGTTAATCAGGCTAGTGACTTTTATTTTGGAGATTCAGTGATGTGGCTGAGGACATGATCTCACAAGATTTGGAATCTAAGCTTTCCTAACAGATCATATATCGGTTTCCTTAAGTGTTAGTTCTGAAATTAAATGATTATTGAGCTCAAATTTATAATAAGATTATAAAATTAGTCATTCACTAGTGGATTAATGGTACTTAAAGATCAAGAGGTAATTAGAAGGGTAAAATAATAATTTTTACTAGTTCTAATTTACGAACCAATAATTAGAGGATAAAACTACATGAAATGATTATTTCAATGGATTACATGAGAATACTCTGTAAATACATTCTATAATCTCTAAGAGTGCAATTCCATATTATAGTGGAGTAATAATGGAATTAATAAATAAAATTATTTAATTTAAAAGTTTAATTAATAATCTGATTTATTGGAGCTTAGGATTATAGGTTCATGGTTGGCAAGTCACCTCTANTGAAATGATTATATCAATAGACTACATGAGAATACTCTGTAAATACATTCTATAATCTCTAAGAGTGCAATTCCATATTATAGTGGAGTACTAATGGAATTAATAAATAAAATTATTTAATTTTAAAGTTTAATTAATAATCTGATTTATTGGAGATTAGGATTATAGGTTCATGGTCCGCAAGTCACCTTTATACTACACTGTCTAGGGTGTGAATATTTCAGGACATGAGAAAAGGACTAACTTGCAAAAAAAAAATTATTCAGGGGTAAGTACATAATTATGATATAATTATGTGTGATTAATTAATTAAGAATTAAATAATTTATATATTTAAATATAATTTTCAGAAATTATATATAAAAATAATTATCATTTTTTAATTATCGATAAGTGAGACAGAATATCTAATTTATAAAATTAGATAATTAAATTATTATTAGATAATAATTTAAATCAATTAAATCGTTTATTTGTAAAATAACAGATAAGTTAGTTGATATGGATAATCAGATATGTTAATTTTTAATTAACTGATATCTAGATAATTATCTAATTAAAATAAATATTTAATTGACATAATTGCCACGTGTCAATCATTGATAGGGTAGCAGAAATAAAAATGAAGTATTGTGGTGCCACGTGGCACTATAATAGTGAATGTGCAACACTAGAGTGTCACATGACACTACAGTGGTGCCACGATGCACTGTGCTGGCTTACGACACACTGCAGTGCCATGTGGCACTGTAGCTGTGCACAATTGCAGTGGGTCCCACTGCAATTGAAATTTTATAATTAAATATTATTTCATTTTATCCCTAAAAATCTAATACATCATTATCTAGAATATATACAGATATTATTCTAATGGTCTTCGTTGTTAAAAGAAGAAGAAAGAATCAGTTGATCAGATAATCAGTTCATCAATCAAGAGTTGAATTGAGAACACGATTGATGTCAGAGAGATTTTTTTCTATGATTAAACGTTAATTAAATCTCTAAAAGAATAACCATCATGTTCTTTTAGATAATCGTCTCACTAAAGTCCTTATCAGTAAATCTCTAGATCTCATGTGTTGAGAACATCTAGAGACATAAAAAGTGGATTGTAATATTCTACGTACCCACACACGTCCTAATGCGCTGAGGATTGACTTGGAAGATCGTGATGTAGATCTCAAGTCTACTAATCATTGGAACAATTTCATTGGAATAGAGGACCAATTAGTTTTTGCAAGGACACTTGATATAGACTACAAGAGTTATATGATTCTTAACCTTGTATGTTGTAGATTTAACTTATAAATGTATAATAGATCTTGACTGATTGAAAAGAATTTTCAATAAAAGTTTTTATTTGGTTATCGTGGCGTTGCGCAAGTTTTGTTTTATTAAAAGATACAATTTTTATTAAAAGTTTAATTTTTTAAAAAGTCGTGCGCCTCTACGCTTCTGCCACGCACACGCCACGACGACCAGCAATTTATTCTTTCTCAATTGGATCTTTCAATCACGAATTCAAAACTTACTTTCAATGCAATCATGTGCATGCCTTTTTTAACTCATATTTATTTCTATACAATAATTTATTTTTAATGTCAAAATTTATAGGGATATTTCTAAATCAACCAGAATGATAAAAATGTCATCGTCTTGAGCAGCGTTACAATCCATTGATGTTGATTGACTACCCTCATCAAACACGTAATTTTGCAAGTTAGTACATTGGACTCTATTGAACTTACTACTATCAATAATAAGTGGAAAGTTGACACCATTTTCATTACTTATCAACGAATCATATCATTGAACGTCCTGATCGTTTTTAATTTTAATGGTAGTACATGACGCATTGCCAAATTATAATTTGACAATAATTTTAAACTGATCTCTTCCATCAACATAATTCAAAACCATATTAATTCCTTCTACTAGCTCAACCAACTTTATATTGACATCAACCAAAAAAGGTTTAGAACAAAAATCAACATATGACTTTGCCTCATCCCATCTTCCATCATACATAATAAAAGTAGGGATCTTTAGAATGCCTGAAATGTATTTTTATGAAAAATAAATGAAAATCAAGCATTCAGGATATGATATATATTGTACCAGAATAACACTATATTGATTTACAATAATAATAGTTTATTGTATATCTTATTCGAAATAAATTATTGATATTTATTGATCAATCAATAAATTAACTGTTTCATACTAGAAACATGCTATTGACACTATGTACATAATGATTTACTCATAAACAAGAAAATATATTTTGAAACATGCATCATCGAATCTAGCTGATAAAATTTCTTCAAACTTGTCATTTCAGCATTTAAAAAATATATATCAAACATCTAAGCAAGAAACACATATTGAATCCACAACAACAAAATGATGATTAATGTCAAATGAAAGTACATACTATAAATGAAAAAAACTATACAATATAATACTCTGATAACATGCAAATGACAAAAATAACAAAACACCAACCTTCCATGAATGAATTGTGAAGTTTGATATGAAAATAGAATATGAAGATCGAAAAAACCTAGAATTTTCTTCACAAACTTGAACACAACAATCTTTGTGATGTTCTACGATTATGGAGAATGAATGCAATCAATGAGTGTTATGTTCCTTCAAAGAAATCTGGAATTCAATGGATGTTAAGTATGGAAAAAACACACCAATGGAAGAACTCGGTTAATTGTAAACTAAAACTTCTCAATTTTGGGTAAATTACTTTACAAAATAGCTACAAATCTGGATTTGAAAATCAATCAGTTATGGAAAAGATAGTTTCCATAATCGAGCTCACTAAAAAAGGGGAAATTAAATTGAACAATAAGATTTAATTTAATTTAAATTTAAAATATAATATATGTTGATGCAAAAAATATGTCAGCATCGACTGCCGAGGGGTTCTGCCATGTGTCGCTTGGTGATTCATCTAGGGGTCTGCAAAAATCAAGAACGATCGTGAAGGTAGTAGGCAGAGCACCAGGGGGTGCCCCACCTGACAATCAAGTCAGTAGAAAGTTTAGAGAAAAGTAGTGGTGCGGAGAATTGCTTACCATTTAATGGAAATCATCATATATTACTGATTTTTTGTATCAGTCAAATATCTTGGTTCAGTGTATCTTCTTTCTTATTCTAATAAGGAATGCATATATTCATAGAGAATATTCTCTGATAAGGATATTTTGGTTATCATCTTATTCTCTTTAACAACCATAGAGATTGCCTGATAGATTTAATGTGTGTCTATCCTCTCCTTATATGACTGATTATTATATTTTATCGTGACATGAAAATGATATCGCCTATCTCGAGTAGCCACAATCCTAGGTATGAGATTACCCCGTCATCCGTGTGACCTCGATAGTGTAAATATAGGTGGGGTCGTGTCCATCGATTTGGTCGTGGAGGGTGCCTCTGTCATCATGGTGACTTCGGTCACGGAGGAGTTCTCAGTTTGGACTTAATGTGGATCCTACTTGAGAAATGGAAGTATTATGCCTTGTTCAAAAATATTATTGAGTGGGCTTTAGCCCGGGTGTTTTTTCTCCCCTACAGTTTGCCCTGACTTCTTGAGTCTGGAGCATAGTGATAGAGCTAGGAAGTATGTTGTGGAGGGAGCCATGAGCTTTTACCCAAGACTTTTTCTTTGCACTTAATCAAGTGTTAATCATATGTTGGCGTTGAGATCGTCAAACAGTGGAGTTTATGTCCAAATATCTAAGTATTTATTACTGGTTCATGATGGCGTCTCAGAACATCTTGTGACTGAGACGAGCTTTCTTCATATTTATCAATTGACTCTGGGTAAAAATGTTGTCATCTTGATTAATGTTGGACTTCTTCATGTAATGATGTGTGTGATCGTGTAGGGACCTGAAGCTCTGTGGTTCAGGTTTACGCGAGTTGCTCCGAGTAATTATCAGGATCGAGTCCCTATGATTTTCATCTGATAGTCAGGTGGCTTAAGTTGGATCGATGGTCATAACAACAAAACTTTTAGACCTTCGACTGAACGCATCGTGATGACTTGGTGTTAAGATTGAATTCCTTTTATTTGATGTAGGCGATAAGACGGCCAGTCAGTTAGGATTGCTTTACTGTGAGGTCGACTTGACATTGTCATGTTATTGGGTCTTCTTAAGGATATAATTTTTTTAAAATCTTACGTTGCATTCTCGTGTTGACCATGCTATACCATATATCTGGTACATTACTTTGGCATCCCATGTCTCATGATTGATGATGGAGTTATTACACTTAATGGTGTGCTTCCTGAGAGTTCTTCTTGCCATCCAAAGTTACATTTTTAGAAAGTAAGTCGTGGCTGGGAATTGAAGGTTTTGATGGTTTAGTTGTTGACTCTTTCTCGTAACTCAGTGTCTGAGTTTATTGGTATGTTTAAGTCACGTGGTGATTCGACTGTCTAATTCATACGTTGCTTTGTCTGAAATTTATAGTGATGGCACAACGAGTGTCTTTGAGCTAGCCTTAAAGAAATGACTTTTGAGTATTTATGGACTGATGCCCCCATCATCGTGCCCTAAGTTTGACAATATTCTTGAGTTACTGAAGGTCCTGCTCCTAGAATATCGACCAAATATATCCCATCGAGCGGTGGATTTGTATTGGGTATTGTTGACGTTCTTCATTTGAAATGAATTACTTGTTCTGATGAGCTTGTCGTTGCATCTCTCTGTGTTTATGTGTTTGTACAAGCAATTCATCAATGCTTTCACTTTCTAGCAGAAGGTTTCGAAGCCCTCTTTACCTCATTTGCTCAAATCGTGTTTGATAAGTCCTTGATGGTAAGGTCCTTTAGAGTTATATTTAGTGGAGTACCAAGATCCTTTGAGGTTTATGAGATTCTAATCTCAATGTCGTAGTCATCAGTATGACTTAGAGTGTCATTGTCATAATTGTGATTTTGGGTATCGTAGTTATCTTGGTAACTTCAGGTATCTTAACCATCTTGTGATGTAGTGTACTACAGTTATCTAGGTAACTTTGGGTATTGTAGTCTTCTGGGTAACTTTGGGTACCTTAGTCATCAGCGTGACTTGGGGGATCATAGTCATCTATGTGACTTCAGGTGACGTCGGGTGTTATAATCATTAGCTAACAAGGAAGAGATTTTTGAGTATGGGAAACTGATTTCGATATCGCTACAAGCCCACAGTGGAGCACTCTTATTTGTCCAATTTCGTCTTACCGATCTTCAAACTAATCATGCCTTTACGCTTGCGCCCGAAAACATAGGCCGCCTGCTGAGCCCACTCTAGCTCAGCTGCACCACCCGGGGTGACCCAAGCCCAACTTCTTCGATTAGGCTACCACCTGGTTTAGTTGAGGATGGGATTCAGTACCTAATTAGGCACTTTTGGTCTAAGCTTTGACCCCAAAGTTGACTTTGGCGACCCGACTGAACAAATGCGGTGATGCGACTTATGTAGCGAGCGATTTTCCGCAGTGGAACTTGTCTTGGATCTACCAAATGATAAGAATGTCTCTGAGATTCAATCATAAACCACTTTGCCTCGGTTATATGTAAACCCCCATTCACTCCCACCCGCTAAAGTGGTCAATAACGGATCTTTGGGGTCTCATTTTCTTTCTATCTGACAGGACAAACAAAGAGGAAGGGATGGTTCTTTCATTGCATTGATATAAGTCTAACTATAAAAAGATCTCTCTATGACTTTGAGAACAGACCGGGCTCGCATTTCTACTTCCGCGGTCTGGACCGGTTGTAGAAGGAGGTCATCGCAAAGTTTGCCTATAGCTTTGAGCCGGGAAACTTAGAGAAAAAGCAAAAAAAAACTTTTTTAGGGAAAAGATTTTTGCTCCGTTAACTATCAAGTTAAAGAATATATGAGAAAGAAAGTTTTCGATTTCATTCTCAAAGAATGAAAAAAGAGGTTTCTATCAATATCGATCTTTAACTTGATAGTGAAGGTTTCGGAATGGGCTGGGCTTTTTCTTCTTTCTTTTCTTTTCCAGTATGCCATTCCACAATCAAGGAGCGAAAGAACCAAGTGGGTTGTGGTGATGTCAGAATTTGCACCTATTTGTATCTATTTAGTGATCAGTCCGCTAGTTTCTTTGATCCCAATCGGTGTTCATTTTCTATTTATTTCCAATAGTTCAACCTATATAGAAAAATTGTCAGCCTATGAATGTGGTTTCGATCCTTCCAGTGATGCCAGAAGTCGTTTCGATATATGATTTTATCTTGTTTCCATTTAATTTATTATCCTTGATCTGGAAGTCACCTTTTCCTTTCCTTGGGCAGTACTTCTCAACAAGATTGAATTGTTTGGATCTTGGTCCATGGTGGCCTTTTTATTGATTTTGATGATTGGATTTCTCTATGAATGGAAAATGGGTGCTTCAGATCGGGAGTAATCACTAGTGATAGGGAAAACTAGGGGGTAAGGACAAAGGAAAGAGAAATGCCTACATTAAATCAATTGATTCGTCATGGTAGAGAAGAAATATGACATACAAACCGTACTCGAGCTTCGGATCAATGTCCCCAAATGCAAGGAGTACGCCCACGTGTTTCAACGAGAACACTGAAAAAACCTAATTAAGCTCCACGTAAGATAGCCAAAGTACGGTCGAGCAATCGACATGACATATTTGCTCACATTCTGGGCGAAGGTCATAATTTGCAGGAACATTCGATGGTGTTAATAAGAGGAGGTAGAGTGAAAGATTCGCCAGGTGTGAAATCACATTGTATTCTATGAGTCAAGGATTTTTTGGGAATTCCAGATCGAAGAAGAGGCAGATCAAAATATGGTGCAGAAAAACCCAAATCGGTATGAATGGAAGATGCCTCTGAAACTTGTTTTTCTCGGTCAGTCGAGGCAATAACCACATTATTACGCCCCAAAATAGAACTATACAGAGCCCTTCCGAATGACCTATAATGGAGTCTACTACACTAGCCAAGAAAGAATGTATTAGACTCCATTCGCCCATGGAGGTGAGTGGAGGAAGAATAAAAAATGAGAAAGGCATTGCTTATAATAGTCTTGCTACACTACACGAGACGAGTCTACGGTTTGAAGCAGACACGGTCAAGTGAAGTCGACTTCACAAATGATTCAACATACGATATGGAAATAATAAATAAAGGAGAGAAGGGTCTCACCCAGGTGTCTCCCACAAGGTAACGATTTCAAACTCAAACAAAGAACGTTCTTCTCCAAGGCATGAGTCAAAGAAAATGTTGTATGTCTATAATGCAAGATCCGTCGATAAGTTAAGGCTACAACATGAAGGAAGGCGAAGAAGTCAATTCTATTTTTGTTTCACCTCCCGTGCACCCGCCTTAGGCGGGGCCGATCCTGCGACTAAGATAGTCGCGCTAGAGTTCGCACAACAGCTTCTCATGGAGCCTTCTGCGGATCATCAGGTCCACCCGATTGGGCTCAACCTCAGCGAAAGATGGAGTGAACGGGAAAGGAAGGCCTTTCACCGGCTAATGTCTTCCAAGGAGTATCAGGGGGTGGAACGGAAAATGCACCTTTTTTAGGTCACACCAAAGAGTTAAAGCAAAAGGCTGCCGAGTTCGTGAATCGTCGTTCCATTCCAGCAGATGAAGAGTAAGACGTGGGGCTGGCAATCAATGTTCTCATGGAGAAGAAGAGAGGCTACCTAATCTTCCTCTCTAGGGCGATGAAGGTGATTGAGAATGTCAAAAGCTTCTTTTAGAAAGCCTTCCTCCTTGAACTCAAAGGATGAAACCCAAACGCTCCTTGGGACCCTGATGATCCCACATCATAGAACTTCAATCAATAGGCCATTGAAATATTCTTTTATCCTAAGTAATGCCCAAAGACTCCCATGCCTTTCTTTGTTGGACCAACTCAATCGGCGATTTCTGACAAGTCTATCTTAATTTGTAAAGCAAGAAGCGGAACTACAGGGATGAAATGAAAAGTGTTTCTTACAATTATGCCCAACAGCCCACTTGAGTAATTTGCCATTCTCCCATTGATTCCTATGAATATAGGAAACTTGTATTTGTCATTCACAAATCCATCTTTGTTTATGCTGCTAATCTCAGTTTGGTCCGACTTCTGGTTCATTTTGTTACTAAAAACGGAGGAGGAAACTCAATACCAAGTGCTTGGAAATCCTTGGTAGAGCTTATCTATGATTTCATGTCGAACCTGGTAAACGAACAAATAGGTGGTCTTTCCGGAAATGTGAAACAAACACTTTTCCCTTGTATCTCAGTCACTTTTACTTTTTCATTATTTCGTAATCCCCAGGGTATGATACCTCATAGCTTCACAGTTATAAGTCATTTTCTCATTACTTTAGGTCTATCATTTTCTATTTTTACTGGTATTACTATAGTGGGATTTTAAAGAAATGAGCTTCATTTTTTAAGCTTCTCATTACCCGCAGGAGTCCTACTGCCATTAGCACCTTTTTAGTACTCCTTGAGCTAATCCTTCATTGTTTTTGCGCATTAAGCTCAGGAATACATTTATTTGCTAATATGATGGTCGGTCATAGTTTAGTAAATATTTTAAGTGGGTTCGCTTAGACTATGTTATGTATGAATAATCTTTTATATTTCATAGGAGATCCTGGTCCTTTATTTATAGTTCTTGCATTAAGTGGTTTAGAATTAGGTGTAGCTATATCACAAGCTCATGTTTCTACGATCTCAATATGTATTTACTAGAATGATGCTACAAATCTCCATAAAAAATTTTCTTTCTTTATAATTGAACAAAAGCGAGGTGCGCCGGAGGTAAGATACCGAGTTTACGAGGTGAAGGAATGAGAACTTCCCCTGGATAAAAAAATAGATTCTAAGCACGTTTGGTCAAAGTCTATCTTTTCTTTACCACGAGTAATTTTCCTTGGCTAACAATGAATTTGAGTTTTTCTCATATCCGCGGGTTCTTCAACTTGCTTTCTCCCTCATAGAGGAAATAAGTAAGGTGGTAGACTTATATTTATCTGTTTATTGGAACTCCTTCTAATTACTTATGCATTCTGTTATCATTTCCAGTTGGACGACATTAATCCAATTTGTTGAGGAGGAAACACACTCTTTCCATTTGGTTGTCACCCTTCACTTATTTAGGGCTTGAAGCAGATTCAGTCTTCTTTCTTTATTCTCGGTCCGCTTGGCTCCTGATCTTGAGCTCGCTTTTCTTAGCCTCAGGCTTGGCTTCTTCTTGGAGTCCTTTCCTTTTTTATGCTTCTTTTCTTAATAGTAGGGGCTAATCACAGTAAGAGAGTCCAATATCTGAAATAGAGCTTAGTCTTTCCATAGTAATATGTTAGTAGAAGGCGTAGGTTATGACTTGATCCAATAAAGTTAGAACACCTTTCTATCTAAAAGAAATGGTGCTCGATGAAAAAAAATATTTTTGTGGTGCAAAGTACTCTTGTACACCTACGTCACTCAGCTCGCACGCAACCCTGCCCCATTAAGTTATGAAAGAATTGAACTGATTGCAGGGCTGGTTATTCAGAGCTAGCAATTCGCTGCCAGATTTCGGAAGGGAGAAGTAGGGCTCGAGAACGAGCTGAGCCGTGCAAGAACGTGGGGATATAGCAAGTAAGCAACAAGATTCTCCCTCTAAGACCGACTACGACAAGCTCGCGACTCCCGTTCTTTCTATTATCCCATTTCATTTCGGGATAGGCGGCTAATACTAATCTAATAAAAGAAGTAGTCATCATCTGACCAATTGTCTTGGACACCCGACTGCTCATTCCCTCCCATTTTGTCTTGCCCTAAATGGAATGGCTCTCTTAGTTACACTGCGCCCTGACCCGAGTCGTGCTCACTCTTTAGGTCCCACCCTATTGCAAAATCTCAATTAAATGGAAGTGGGAGTATAGGTTTTTTAAAGATCTCTCCCCTCTCCATTATTCTAATCATTGAATTAGGGAGGACATTCGCCCTAAGGATAGATAAAAAAGGTGGGAGAGGGTAAAATGTATGTGTCTGTGAAACAAGCAAGCTTATATTTCTGTAAAATGGAGTTAGAGCATGGTAGTTCGCAGGAGAAGTGGGAGATTGATTCATTTAAGTAGTTAGGGTAAACGAGCTAGGTAGCTTGCTTCTTCTTTGAGTTGAATATGGACTTTCAAGTAGTATTTCAGATGGGAGTACAAACAAGTAAGTAAACTAGCTAGCCGCATTTCCAGTAACTTAGTACCCTTCTTTCACTTACAGCTATCTAAGACATTCAAGGGCTGCGTAACTACTGTTAGAATGCTTTTCTTAATCCCTTACTACTTAAGAAAAGTGAAGATTGGTTCTGTACCAGGGCAGAAGACACACATAACATATTCCTTATGACAGCTCGACCGATTAAAGCGATCGAAGAGCTAAACAGAGGATCCTTACTTGATAAGAAAGAGAACAGGAACTTCACTCATACTGAAATAATTCAATCGATGAAGTCTTGCTGCATTGATGCTCGAGGAACCAAGAGCGGGATGAGTGCCAACTACAACTACTCATGCTAATGGATGCCTATTTCTTGCTCCTACAACTCTCGAGCTAGATGAAGGAAATGGCTATACCCACCCACGGAAGAAGCGAGGACGAGAATCTTGTACTGATTAAACGGGCCATGGGGAATGCAGAGCTTTTTCTAGAATTTCCATTATCTGGAATGGAATGCCCATTTTTCAGCCAGAAACTGTCGGATCGCTCCTCCATTTTTCTCAGTTTCGCAGGTCGGTTTGATGGGCAGAAAATTCCATTCAAATACTTTAATTACAAATAAGAGTAAGGATGCCAATTTCTTTGAGATCGTGGGAAATGCGTGGAACCAGGAAAAATGGAACCCATCTTTGTAGTTGTCTCGATGCTTAAGCGTGTNGTCATCATGGTGACTTCGGTCACGGAGGAGTTCTCAGTTTGGACTTAATATGGATCCTACTTGAGAAATGGAAGTATTATGCCTTGTTCAAAAATATTATTGAGTGGGCTTTAGCCCGGGTGTTTTTTCTCCCCTACAGTTTGCCCTGACTTCTTGAGTCTGGAGCATAGTGATAGAGCTAGGAAGTATGTTGTGGAGGGAGCCATGAGCTTTTACCCAAGACTTTTTCTTTGCACTTAATCAAGTGTTAATCATATGTTGGCGTTGAGATCGTCAAACAGTGGAGTTTATGTCCAAATATCTAAGTATTTATTACTGGTTCATGATGGCGTCTCAGAACATCTTGTGACTGAGATGAGCTTTCTTCATATATATCAATTGACTCTTGGTAAAAAATATTGTCATCTTGATTAATGTTGGATTTCTTCATGTAATGATGTGTGCTCCGAGTAATCATCAGGATCGAGTCCCTATTATTTTCATCTGATAGTCAGGTGGCTTGAGTTGGATCGATGGTCATAACAACAAAACTTTTAGACCTTCGACTGAATGCATCGTGATGACTTGGTGTTAGGATTGAATTCCTTTTATTTGATGTAGGTGATAAGACGGCCAGTCAGTTAGGATTGCTTTACTGTGAGGTCGACTTGACATTGTCATGTTATTGGGTCTTCTTAAGGATATAATTTTTTTAAAATCTTACGTTGCATTCTCGTGTTGACCATGCTATACCATATATCTGGTACATTACTTTGGAATCTCATGTCTCATGGTTGATGATGGAGTTATTACACTTAATGGCGTGCTTCCCGAGAGTTCTTCTTGCCATCTAGAGTTACATTTTTAGAAAGTAAGTCGTGGCTGGGAACTGAAGGTTTTCATGGTTTAGTTGTTGACTCTTTCTCGTAACTCAGTGTCTGAGTTTATTGGTATGTTTAAGTCACGTGGTGATTAGACTGTCTAAGTCGTACGTTGTTTTGTCTGAAATTTATAGTGATTTTGTGGCATAGCTTGGCACAACGAGTGTCTTTGAGCTAGCCTTAAAGACATGACTTTTGAGTATCTATGGAGTGATGCCCCCATCATCGTGCCCTAAGTTTGACAATATTCTTAAGTTACTGAAGGTCCTGCTCCCAGAATATCGACCAAATATATCCCATCGAGCGGTGGATTTGTATTGGGTATTGTTGACGTTCTTCATTTGAAATGAATTACTTGTTCTGATGAGCTTGTCGTTGCATCTCTCTGTGTTTATGTGTTTATGCAAGCAATTCATCAATGCTTTCACTTTCTAGCAGAAGGTTTCGAAGCCCTCTTTACCTCATTGGCTCAAATCGTGTTTGATAAGTCCTTGATGGTAAGGTCCTTTAGAGTTATATTCAGTGGAGTACCAAGATCCTTTGAGGTTTATGAGATTCTAATCTCAATGTCATAGTCATCAGTGTGACTTAGAGTGTCATTGTCATAATTGTGATTTTGGGTATCGTAGTTATCTTGGTAACTTCAGGTATCTTAACCATCTTGTGATGTAGTGTACTAAAGTTATCTAGGTAACTTTGGGTATCGTAGTCTTCTGGGTAACTTTGGGTACCTTAGTCATCAACGTGACTTGGGGTATCATAGTCATCTATGTGACTTCAGGTGACGTCGGGTGTTATAATCATTAGCTAACAGGGAAGAGATTTTCGAGTACGGGAAACTGATTTCGATATCGCTACAAGCGCACAGTGGAGCATTCTTATTTGTCCAATTTCGTCTTACCGATCTTCAAACTAATCATGCCTTTACGCTTGTGCCTGAAAACATAGGCCGACTGCTGAGCCCACTCTAGCTCAGCTGCACCACCGGGGTGGCCCAAGCCCAACTTCATCGATTAGGCTACCACCTAGTTTAGTTGAGGATGGGATTTGGTACCTAATTAGGCACTTTTGGTCTAAGCTTTGACCCCAAAGTTGACTTTGGCGACCCGACTGAACAAATGCGGTGATGCGACTTATGTAGCGAGTGATTTTCTGCAGTGGAACCTGTCTTGGATCTACCAAATGATAAGAATTCTCTGAGATTCAATCATAAACCACTTTGCCTCAGTTATATGTAAATCCCCCTTCATTCCCACCCGCTAAAGTGGTCAATAACGGATCTTTGGGGTCTCATTTTCTTTCTATCTGACAGGATAAACAAAGAGGAAGGGATGGTTCTTTCATTGCATTGATATAATTCTAACTATAAAAATATCTCTCTATGACTTTGAGAACAAACCGGGCTCGCATTTCTACTTCTGCGGTCTGGACCGATTGTAGGAGGAGGTCGTCGCAAAGTTTGCCTATAGCTTTGAGCCGGGAAACTTAGAGAAAAAGCAAGAAAAAGCTTTTTTAGGGAAAATATTTTTGCTCCGTTAACTATCAAGTTAAAGAATATATGAGAAAGAAAGTTTTCGATTTCATTCTCAAAGAATGAAAATAGAGGTTTCTATCAATATCGATCTTTAACTTAATAGTGAAGGTTTCGGAATGGGCTGGGCTTTTTCTTCTTTCTTTTCTTTTCCAGTATGCCATTCCACAATCAAGGAGCGAAAGAACCAAGTGGGTTGTGGTGATGTCAGAATTTGCACCTATTTGTATCTATTTAGTGATCAGTCCGCTAGTTTCTTTAATCCCACTCGGTGTTCCTTTTCTATTTATTTCCAATAGTTCAACCTATCTAGAAAAATTGTCAGCCTATGAATGTGTTTTCGATCCTTCCAGTGATGCCAGAAGTCGTTTCGATATATGATTTTATCTTGTTTCCATTTAATTTATTATCCTTGATCTGGAAGTCACCTTTTCCTTTCCTTGGGCAGTACTTCTCAACAAGATTGAATTGTTTGGATCTTGGTCCATGGTGGCCTTTTTATTGATTTTGATGATTGGATTTCTCTATGAATGGAAAATGGGTGCTACGGATCGGGAGTAATCACCAGTGATAGGGAAAAATAGGGGGTAAGGACAAAGGAAAGAGAAATGCCTACATTAAATCAATTGATTCGTCATGGTAGAGAAGAAATATGGCATACAAACCGTACTCGAGCTTCAGATCAATGTCCCCAAAAGCAAGGAGTACGCCCGCATGTTTCAACGAGAACACTGAAAAAACCTAATTAAGCTCCACGTAAGATAGCCAAAGTACGGTTGAGCAATCGACATGATATATTTGCTCACATTCTCGGCGAAGGTCATAATTTGCAGGAACATTCTATGGTGTTAATAAGAGGAGGTAGAGTGAAAGATTCGCCAGGTGTGAAATCACATTGTATTCTACGAGTCAAGGATTTTTTGGGAATTCCATATCAAAGAAGAGGCAGATCAAAATATGGTGCAGAAAAACCCAAATCGGTATGAATGGAAGATGCCTCTGAAACTTGTTTTTCTCGGTCAGTCGAGGCAACAACCACATTATTACGCCCCAAAATAGAACTATACAGAGCCCTTCCGAATCACCTATAATGGAGTCTACTACACTAGCCAAGAAAGAGTGTATTAGACTCCATTCGCCCATGGGGGTGAGTGGAGGAAGAATACAAAATGAGAAAGGCATTGCTTATAATAGTCTTGTTACACTACACGAGACGAGTCTACGGTTTGAAGCAGACACGATCAAGTGAAGTCGACTTCACAAGTGATTCAACATACGATATGGAAATAATAAATAAAGGAGAGAAGGGTCTCACCCAGGTGTCTCCCCACAAGGTAACAATTTCAAACTCAAACAAAGAACGTTCTTCTCCAAGGCATGAGTCAAAGAAAATGTTGTATGTCTATAATGCAAGATCCGTCGATAAGCTAAGGCTACAACATGAAGGAAGGCGAAGAAGTCAATTCTATTTTTGTTTTGCCTCCCGTGCACCCGCCTTAGGCGGGGCCGATCCCGCGACTAAGATAGTCGCGTCAGAGTTCGCGCAACAGCTTCTCGTGGAGCCTTCTGCGGATCATCAGGTCCACCCGATTGGGCTTAACCTCAGCGAAAGATGGAGTGAACGGGAAAGGAAGGCCTTTCACCAGCTAATGTCTTCCAAGGAGTATCAGGGGGTGGAACGGAAAATGCACCTTTTTTAGGTCACACCAAAGAGTTAAAGCAAAAGGCCGCCGAGTTCGTGAATCGTCGTTCCATTCCAGCGGATGAAGAGTAAGACGTGGGGCTGGAAATCAATGTTCTCATGGAGAAGAAGAGAGGCTACCTAATCTTCCTCTCTAGGGCGATGAAGGTGATTGAGAATGTCAAAAGCTTCTTTTAGAAAGCCTTCCTCCTTGAACTCAAAGGATGAAACCCAAACGCTCCTTGGGACCCTGACGATCCCACAGTGTAGAACTTCAATAAATAGGCCATTGAAATCTTCTTTTATCCTAAGCAATGCCCAAAGACTCCCATGCCTTTCTTTGTTGGACCAACTCAATCGGCGATTTCTGACAAGTCTATCTTAATTTGTAGAGCAAGAAGCGGTACTACAGGGATGAAATGAAAAGTGTTTCTTACAATTATGCCCAACAGCCCACTTGAGTAATTTGCCATTCTCCCATTGATTCCTATGAATATAGGAAACTTGTATTTGTCATTCACAAATCCATCTTTGTTTATGCTGCTAATCTCAGTTTGGTCCGACTTCTGGTTCATTTTGTTACTAAAAACGGAGGAGGAAACTCAATACCAAGTGCTTGGAAATCCTTGGTAGAGCTTATCTATGATTTCATGTCGAACCTGGTAAACGAACAAATAGGTGGTCTTTCCGGAAATGTGAAACAAACACTTTTCCCTTGTATCTCAGTCACTTTTACTTTTTCATTATTTCGTAATCCCCAGGGTATGATACCTCATAGCTTCACAGTTATAAGTCATTTTCTCATTACTTTGGGTCTATCATTTTCTTTTTTTACTGGTATTACTATAGTGGGATTTTAAAGAAATGGGCTTCATTTTTTAAGCTTCTCATTACCCACAGGAGTCCTACTGCCATTAGCACCTTTTTTAGTACTCCTTGAGCTAATCCCTCATTGATTTTGCGCATTAAGCTCAGTAATACGTTTATTTGCTAATATGATGGCCGGTCATAGTTCAGTAAATATTTTAAGTGGGTTCGCTTAGACTATGTTATGTATGAATAATCTTTTATATTTCATAGGAGATCCTGGTCCTTTATTTATAGTTCTTGCATTAAGTGGTTTAGAATTAGGTGTAGCTATATCCCAAGCTCATGTTTCTACGATCTCAATCTGTATTTACTAGAATGATGCTACAAATCTCCATAAAAAATTTTCTTTCTTTATAATTGAACAAAAGCGAGGTGCGCCAGAGGTAAGATACCGAGTTTACGAGGTGAAGGAGCGAGAACTTCCCCTGGATAAAAAAATAGATTCTGAGCACGTCTGGTCAAAGTCTATCTTTTCTTTACAACGAGTAATTTTCCTTGGCTAACAATGAATTTGAGTTTTTCTCATATCCGCGGGTTCTTCAATTTGCTTTCTCCCTCATAGAGGAAATAAGTAAGGTGGTAGACTTATATTTATCTGTTTATTGGAACTCCTTCTAATGACTTATGCATTATGTTATCATTTCCAGTTGGACGACATTAATCCAATTTGTTGAGGAGGAAACACACTCTTTCCATTTGGTTGTCACCCTTCACTTATTTAGGGCTTGAAGCAGATTCAGTCTTCTTTATTTATTCTCGGTCCGCTTGGCTCCTGATCTTGAGCTCGCTTTTCTTGGCCTCAGGCTTGGCTTCTTCTTGGAGTCCTTGCCTTTTTTATGCTTCTTTTCTTAATAGTAGGGGCTAATCACAGTAAGAGAGTCCAATATCTGAAATAAAGCTTAGTCTTTCCATAGTAATATGTTAGTAGAAGGCGTAGGTTATGACTTGATCCAATAAAGTCAGAACACCTTTCTATCTAAAAGAAATGGTGCTTGATGAAAAAAATATTTTTGTGGCGCAAAGTACTCTTGTACACCTACGTCACTCAGCTCGCGCGCAACCCTGCCCCATTAAGTTATGAAAGAATTGAACTGATTGCAGGGCTGGTTATTCATAGCTAGCAATTCGCTGCCAGATTTCAGAAGGGAGAAGTAGGGCTCGAGAACGAGCTGAGCCGTGCAAGAACGCGGGGATATAGCAAGTAAGCAACAAGATTCTCCCTCTAAGACCGACTACGACAAGCTCGTGACTCCCGTTCTTTCTATTATCCCATTTCATTTCGGGATAGGCGGCTAATACTAATCTAATAAAAGAAGTAGTCATCATCTGACCAATTGTCTTGGACACCCGACTGCTCATTCCCTCCCATTTTGTCTTGCCCTAAATGGAATGGCTCTCTTAGTTACACTGCGCCCTGACCCGAGTCGTGCTCACTCTTTAGGTCCCACCCTATTGCAAAATCTCAATTAAATGGAAGTGGGAGTATAGGTTTTTTAAAGATCTCTCCCCTCTCCATTATTCTAATCATTGAATTAGGGAGGACATTCGCCCTAAGGATAGATAGAAAAGGTGGGAGAGGGTAAAATGTATGTGTCTGTGAAACAAGCAAACTTAGATTTCTGTAAACTAGAGTTAGAGCATGGTAGTTCACAGGAGAAGTGGGAGATGATTCATTTAAGTAGTTAGGGTAAACGAGCTAGGTAGCTTGCTTCTTCTTTGAGTTGAATATGGAATTTCAAGTAGTATTTCAGATGGGAGTAAAAATAAGTAAGTAAACTAGTTATCCGCATTTCCAGTAACTTAGTACCCTTCTTTCACTTACAGCTATCTAAGACATTCAAGGGCTGCGTAACTACTGTTAGAACGCTTTTCTTAATCCCTTACTACTTAAGAAAAGTGAAGATTGGTTCTGTACCAAGGCAGAAGACACACATAACATATTCCTTATGACAGCTCGACCGATTAAAGCGATCGAAGAGCTAAACAGAAGATCCTTACTTGATAAGAAAGAGAACAGGAACTTCACTCATACTGAAATAATTCAATCGATGAAGTCTTGCTTCATCGATGCTCGAAGAACCAAGAGCGGGATGAGTGCCAACTACAACTACTCATGCTAATGGACGCCTATTTCTTGCTCCTACAACTCTCGAACTAGATGAAGGAAATGGCTATACCTACCCACGGAAGAAGCGAGGACGAGAATCTTGTACTGATTAAGCGGGCCATGGGGAATGCAGAGCTTTTTCTAGAATTTCCATTATTTGGAATGGAATGCCCATTTTTCAGCCAGAAACTGTCGGATCGCTCCTCCATTCTTCTCAGTTTCGCAGGCCGGTCTGATGGGCAGAAAATTCCATTCAAATACTTTAATTACAAACAAGAGTAAGGATGTCAATTTCTTTGAGATCGTGGGAAATGCGTGGAACTAGGAAAAATGGAACCTATCTTTGTAGTTGTCTCGATGCTTAAGCGTGTGAAGCACGTCATTCCTGTCCTTTCCTGATTGTAGGACTGTGGAACAAGATAAGAAAGTTAGCTCAAACAAGCAGCGACTACTACTATGAGTAACTGCTCTATTGTTCTAGTCCCTTCGATCTTTAAACAAGGGATTGTTATCCTCCAATGATACACTCATTGAGGAAAGGAATATGATCTACCACTAGCTATCTATTAGTAGCTTTTCCTGTGTTGTGGTATTTGATGAGTGACATTTTACTTGGGATTTGAGAACACTCTTATTGAGTGGACCAAGGCAGGAAGGGATTGTACTATATACCATTTAACGGAACAAACCTTCGATTAGATTTTTACACAGCTTGCTTCAAGACTGGAAGGGGGAGGCATCTAGTTCATTAGCAAAACCAATCGTAGACTACCTTTCAGCTGGGTTGCTTGTAGTGATTGAGGCAATGAGAGAATGCTCCGATCATCGCCAGATGACAAAAGAGCCCTTCCTTCATTCAGAGCGGGTCCTAGCGGAATCATAGTATAACGCATGGCGACTGTAGGATACTATTGAATTGAGCCTACATAGGCGAGTGGAGTATACAGAACGAACGAGCCGAGCCGAGACTAAGGTGACCTGGGCCTATAAGCCATGAAGCTCTGATCGAATCGACTCTTTTATCTGCCTCCAGGCCTCTCACTTCATTTCATTCTTCTTTGGTAGTGTCGCTTGAATGAAGACACCTGATTGGCCCAACTTTCCCAAATTCCCACCACCGGCCCTTCTCCTTTCCGAGTTTGAATTTTTCGCGCCGTTTCAGTTCCTCAGTAGCGGGTATTAGTTAGGGGATACCTGCAGAATTGTGTAATTGTGGAACAAGCTACACATGTTATATGTCCTTTAAAGCCATTGTTAAGGAAGTCTCAAAGATAAGAGAACGGGATCTGGGCACCAGCGTGTTAAAGGAAAAAAGGGTACTTATTAATGGACAATTTTACTCTGAAGGCTTCAGGATCGAGGTTTCATTAGCCAAAGAAGACCCTGGCTAATCCACGTGGCCTGCTTGACGAACGTCAACAACGGAGACACCGTAAATTGGTCCGCGGGCATCGCAATAAGTCTTCTGTCTTACTACATGTGCTTCGATAACCTTTACCAAGTCCGAACGATTGTCAACCACCAGAGCTGATGGTTTGCAATATTCACCCTAGCCCACAAGCATAAATCGTCAACGCAGAATATAATCACAAAGTACTCCAAAGACCAAAATATAGTAAATCAAGAAGGTGGTAAGACTCTTGCGGAGTTCCCCCTAAAATCAATAGCATTTCGTCGGAATACGTCCTGTCTTTTCACCTTAGTAGTCCTATTTATAGTCAGTACTATAGCCCCAATCATGGCTACTAATAAAATCAGACTAGAAACCAAAAACCAAATGAAATGGTAGGTATAAAGTAAATTGCTCAGTGTTTCCAAATTAGTCCAACTTTGTACCTTTCAGGCATAAATCGTATATCCCAGAGAGATCGTATTTCTTTGGGTTGGTAGTAATGGAATGTGTCTTTAGATCCAATATAGTCATCTGTGTGACTTTGTGTACCTTAGTCATTTGTGTGACTTGGAGTATCATGGAATATTACAGTGGTAATTTTACCTTATGTAAAGTCTTTTCCCCTATTCGTCTTAGGTAAGTTATGAGGTCTTGTTGTCTGTGATCATTATCAAAGTTCTTCGTCCCAGTATCTCTGTGTACTTAGGTGCCACGAAATAGTACCGTGGTATTTTACCCTTGGTAAGGTCTTTTTTCAATCATCTTATGTGATAAGGATGCCTCGTTATGTTGTTGCCTTGGATTAGGTATTTTTGCCCTTGGTCTTTTTCCAGATCATCTTATGTTATAAGGATGCCTAGTTAGGCCGTCAGCTTGGGCGAGGTCTTTCGTCTGAGGGTTCTTTGACCTCGGGTGACACGGGATACTTCCGTGGTCTTTTTGCCCTATGTAGGATCTTTCCTCAGATCATCTTTGGTGATCAGGAGGCCTCATTTGACCGTGGCCTTGGTGAGGTCTTTGTCTGAGGGTTCTTTGACATCGGGTGCCACAGGATACTCCCATGGTCCTTTTGCCCTATGTTTATCCTTAGTGATCAGGAGGTCTCGTGAGGTCGTCGCCTTGGTTGAAGTCTTTTGTCCGATCATCTCGTGTGCTCGGGTGCCATGAGATACTCTGATGGTCCTTTTACCCTATATATGATCTTTTCTTCTAGTCATCTCTGGTGAGTAGGAGGCCTCAACAGTCGTGGCCTTTATCAAGGTCTTTCATCCAAGCATCTCGCGTGCTCGGGATAACTGCTCTATGGAGCACTCTTTGAAACCTTCCTTCAATTTTAGAAATTTGCTATGATTTTCCCCCATCCTTGTGTCTAGCTTGAGAATCTCTGTTGACATGCGAACAAAGCTTCATATTCAGCTTCATTGTTTGATGTCCTGAATGAGAACCGCATCGCCCTTTCAGTTATGGTCTTATCTGATGTTTTGAGTATCAATCCGGCTTTGCTTCCGCATGCGTTTGTAGAGCCATCCATGTTGAGTGCCCCTTCCATGTTTGAAGGTTCATTCCCCGTGCCTCTATTCTATACGGCTTGAGTCATCTTTCTCTTAGGGTGGCGTCATTTCTACCATAAAGTCAGCGAGTGCTCGAGCCTTAATTACAGTCTGAGGTTCGTATCTTATGTCAAACACTCTTAGCGCTTCCATCGTCTTCCACGTGTACTCTTAGAACATTTTGTAGGCTAAGCATTGATAGGAGGTTCCTGCATTCTTCAGTTCAAACGACATGACTTTGTAGCAATAAGTCTTCCTCTCAATTATAAAGGTCATCTTCTTTGGGTCTGATAGATCCATGAGTACCCGATTGTACCCGGAGAAGGTATCCATGAGGCTAAGCATCTCGCGCCCCATTGTAGCGTCCATCAATTGATTAATTTTTGGAATAGGGAAGTTGCCCTGCGTTCTTCAGTCCAAACGACATGACTTTGTAGCAATAAATCTTTCTCTCAGTTACAAAGGTCATCTTCTTTGGGTCTGATGGATGCATGAGTATCTGATTGTACTCAGAGAAAACATCCATGAGACTAAGCATCTCGTGCCCCGTTGTAGCGTCCATCAATTGATTAATTTTTAGAATATGGAAGTTGTCCTTCGGGCATGCTTTATTCGCGTCATTGAACCCTATACATGACTTTCATTTTCCGTTCTTCATATTTTCCTTTACCGTGTTGGCTATTCAACTAGGGTAGTGAACCTTTTAGGTCTTGATAAATTATGCTTGATATCTTCTAGTAGCATTTATATAACCTGTGACTTCTATGGTCTTGATAATTATGCTCGCTCTCTCGTGGGTGCATTGTCGTAATATGTGGTCTCTTGGTTCTTAATAATCATGCTTGCTCTCTCGTGAGAGCATTTGCATCATTTGTGACCTCTCGGGTCTCGATAACTATGTTCACTCTCTTGTGGGAGTGTTTGCGTATTTTATGACCTCTCAGATCTTGATAATTACGTTCGTTCTCTCGTGGGAGCATCTGCATATTTTGTGACATCTCCGGTCTTGATAATTATGTTTGCTCTCTCGTAGGAGCGTTTGCATATTTCGTGACCTCATGGATCTTGATAATTATGTTTGCTCTCTCGTGGGAGCGTTTGCATATTTCGTGACCTTTCGGGTCTTGATAATAATGTTTTCTCTCTCGGGGAAGTGTTTTAAATGCACTTGTATATTCCTAGGAAATTTACACCGTATTTTTATTTCTAGTCACCTATCCCTTACTGACGGACCAATATGATTTAAAGACCTCATGTTGAGGCGTCATAGTAATATAATTCAGAGATTTTGAGACTTTTTATTATGTCCTAGGATATCATTGCTTGTAATAAGCTCATGCTTAATATCATATTGAATTAAAGTGCTCTAAAAATATTCAAAGAATATAAAATTGAGCATACAAAATAAATAACTTACCTCAAAATTTTCATAGAGATCATCGATATGACTCCTGATTTTGAGAGAATATAAAAAATTCAAGATAATATATATCTGAGTTGTGTGGTCCGCGTCCTGATTTTGAAACTTGCTCTTGTCTAAACTGATAAATAATATTTGTTGTATTATTCTCCTCAAAATTTTAATAGAAATTATCGATGTGACTCTTGATTTTGAAAGAATAAAAATTCAAAATAATACAGATCCAAGCTTGTGGTTCGTGTCCTGATCCTGGGGTGTGCTCCTGCCCAAGATATTAAATAATATTGATGCAAATAATTGTATTATTCTCCAGACATTAAGAGCACGTCAACTAGTGTAAATTAATTAAAGAGAATTTTACAATTTAATCACATTAAATAAAATATAAATAATACACAAATAAATTGCGTAATAATAAAAATAAAATAAATAATAACGTAAATAAATCTTCCCTTAAATGGTGTACTGATTTTGTGTCTTTTTGTGTCTTTTTTGTTCATTCAGAAACTCGAACATTGACTTTGAGGAGATGATTGGGCCATCTAAAGAAGGGAACATGCATTGGGCCTGTGAAAAGTGGTTGGATGCTAATTGAGGCGGTGAGGCCTGTACAAAAGGGGCCAGGACACGGGCTGGGCTTGTAAGGAGTCGAGGGCCAGGCCGTGGGACAGTTAGCGGGTCACAGGTCGCTGGCCCACTATGAACTCTCTTGGGTTGCTTTATTGGACACGAGCTGGGCTTCCTTGGACTATCTGTGGAGCTCAACCCACAAACCCACCCATGGGTCGATAACGAGTCGAAGCTCAGGCGCGGGTCATGTGCTATGGAATCAGACCTCGAGTCGTGGACACAGATCTTCCCTGGGCCACTGCAGCAATCTCTTTTAGGCAATTTTTATGGATCAACGAGTCATGTAACGTAGGTTAACCCGATAAGCTGGAAGCGGGTAGAGATGAAGGATGTCGCCACCGACAGCGCATGGGGGCACGTGAGGCCGCTCTTGACAATGTTTCACGATCGTAAAATGGCATTAAATTACCAGAAATTTATGTCAGAATGTCTTTGCGGGAGCCTTTGAATCTGAAATGCGCACTTCATATCAGATCTGAGATCAATCGTTCGGTAATGGAGCATGTTGCACGCGGCCATTACACTAACTTTGATAGACTATGGGCGGTGCTTAAACCTTCGAGGGTGGCGAGGGAACCATTCGTCGCTGGTCGTCGACGACAACTTAAGTGCCTTGGCAAAAAATTCTTCATTCTTCTCCGGCGGTTTCAAGTACAACAGATCCGCAAAAATGTCATTTCACGTTCGATCTACAGTGCAGCAACAAAACTACCGTGACTAGCAAAAACTGATTTTCACTCCCATCCAAGCATTCCTCTCCTTTGTGATTCTTTAACCCGTTTTGGATCGTTTCACCGGTTTAGCGACAGTGGTAATTTTTTGATAAATTTTAAAAATGGGAGATCAAGTTAGTAGAGTGTTTAGATAGAAGTAGCAGTGTGGAGAATTGCTTACCGTTTAATGTGGATCATCATATATTAATAATGATTTTCTGTATCAGTCAAATGTATAAGTTCAATGTATCTTCTTCCTTATTCTGATAAGGAATGAAGATATTCATGTAGAATATTCTCTGATCAGGATATTTTGGTTATCATCTTTAACAATTATTGAGATTGCTTGATAGATTTAATATGTACCTATCCTTTCAGTGTATGACTCATTATTATATCTTATCGTGATAGAAAAATGATATCATCTATCTCGAGTACCAAGGATCCTAGGTATGAGATTACATCATCATCCGTGCGACCTTGGCAGTGTAAGTATAGGTGGGGTCGTGTCTATCGTTTTGGTCGTGGAAGGTGCCTCGGTCATCATGGTGACTTCGGTCATGGAGGAGTCATCGGTTTGGACTCAATATGGGCCCTACACGAGAAATGGGAGTATTGAGTCTTGTTCAGAAATTTTATTGAGTGGGTTTTAGCCCGAGTGTTTTTTCTCTCTTACAATATACTAATAATATTATAACTGAAAATATAAAAAATAAATAAATCTATTGATTGACATGACCCCACAAAATAAAATCATTGAAACTATCAAATGAGCGCCAAAATTGTCAACCGAAAATCATCAACAAAGTTTTGATAACGGGGCTTGCATAAATCTACTATTTACCTAAAAATTTGAAAACTCTAATATCCCTTAACTCAATTTTTAAAATATCTATTTGATACAATTACTTTTTATATATTTAAGAAATGAGTATATATTTATAAATAAAAGTTGTAAAGGGTGTATATTAACAAATAACCCAATACGGAATATATGCATCAAAATGTATTTTTACCATTTCAGATTGAGATAATATCGTAATATCTAAAGGAAGAAGAGGGAGAGGGTGAGAATGGGTGGATATTCGGATGAGGGTCCAAAACTTCTTAACCAAACGCGTCGCTATTTCGATTAGATACAATATGTCAAAAACCCAAAAAAGAATCTTTAAAAAGAATAGTTTTTAAGACAGAATTCACTTCCAGATGACGAATGAACGTCGATGATAATTCTGCTGGTTTTGATTATTCGCTTTTTTCTTTTATTAAATCCAAAAAATGGAAAAAGAGTGAACCTTAGAAGAGGATAAAAAGAGAGCGCTATCCATCTACTTCACTCTCATGGCGGATATTTCAAGACATTTGGAAGCCAAATGGGTCTTTTTCTCCATCTACATCTTTCTCCCTGTAGTCTTACTCATGACCCAGAACTCATATTCTCTTTCGTTTCTTAAAATCTTTTCGAAATCTGATTCGAGTTCTTTGATTATTTTCCCTTCTCTCTAACCTCCATTCCATACGCCCTCGAAATTGTATCTCTAAGTTGCTGATTTCTAGTCTTTTGGGCGAGAAGATCAAAATGGCTCTGGCTATGACTTCTTTGAGTATGGGGCTTCACTTCTGTAACAGCAACAGCAGCCTGAAAGAAGACCGTTTACTAGTTGGGGATTTGGTTAAGAGCTCCTTGGCATCTAATACGACGCATCTCTGCCTACTTCAGAGGAGAAGGTACGCAATCTTATAATTAGCGCATCAGTTGCTTTCATTTTCTGATTATGGGTGTTCTTTTTTATATTCTTTTGATTGAGTTCGATTTCATTATTTAGAAGGCTTTGAATCTGGTTAAGAAGAAATCTGTTTATGCTGATAACTGATTAGAAGTTCCTTCACTTTCCTCTTGTCGAGATATACATTGATTAAATTGAAGATTGTTGGGATATTATGTTGGTGTTTAGCCTAAGATCTGTAACTCTGTGTTGCTGTACTATAAGAATGAGGTACTCTATTGCTTTAGTTTTTGCTTTGCTTTAAGTATTTGTGTTTTCCGGTCAGATGGGTATCTTCTGGAGCTAAGATTTTTCCACGCGCATCAGCTACAGCCGTGGAGGTATTGAATGTACTGATTCGTGTGTTGGAAATTGTTGGATTCTGTTGCTGACTTGCCTTCTTTTTGATTGGGTGGTGCTAAACAGGATGGTGGAAACCATAGTGAAACTGATACGATTCCAACTCCTAAAGTTATTATAGACCAAGATTCTGATCCGAATGCAACTGTGGTGGAGATAACATTTGGAGACCGGCTCGGAGCTCTTCTTGATACAGTATAACACCGTTGCTTGTTTAGACCATCCTGTTTAATCTTGTTCTTTGATTATCATTCCTCATTTAGATAATAAGGAATGAGAATCCCTAGGCTAAATTGTCTCATTGCTTCCTGTAATGTTCACTAACTGTGGGTAATTTGCAGATGACTGCCCTTAAGAACCTAGGGTTGAATGTCGTCAAGGCAAATGTCTACTTGGACTCTTCTGGAAAGCATAATAGGTTTTCCATCACTAAAGCGTAAGTTTAATGAAGTTACTTGAGATGTGCTCGTTTTTTATCTTCTTAATCAGAATGTTTTGGTTTGAAGAGTGATTTCTATGCTACATGAGTCTCAAATTCAGCCTGTTCGTTTAATCCCATCAACACCTTGTAGACGAAGGGTTTAATGAAAGTGATGTTCCAAATATCGATAAATTTATTTGTTGGATGAATTTACGAAGCTAAAGGATTCTGACTACTTCCTAGCTTCTTATATGAGATTTGGATTTTAGCTATGTTTTTAATTTGTATTGATGATTGAATTTACTTGCAGGGATACTGGTAGAAAGGTGGATGATCCAGAGTTGCTTGAGGCAATTCGTTTGACGATTATAAATAATTTGATTCAGTATCATCCGGTAATCCTTCATAACACTTCTTTTTCTGTTTTCTTGAGGTAATATCCTTAACCATGAGATTTTTTATGAGCTTTTTTTAATCTTGATTTGCTTCTTCAGGAATCAAGTGCCCAGTTAGCAATGGGTGCAGCTTTTGGAGTTATGCCTCCACAACAACAGGTCCGAATTTGACCTAGTAAAATTTGCTTCATGTAGTATAGAGTATTTCATACTTTCATTCTACAGGAATACGTAGGCTATGTTTGGATCTTGGAAATTATGAAAGAAAGGAAAATGTGAGGAAAAGTAAAAAGGAAAGAAGTAAAGCTAAGAAATTTGATAAAGTAGTAAACTTCATTCCCATGTATACTTTCCTGATCATATTGCATTGAAAGCAAACCGTAAACATGAGATCCTCTACAATTTATTTTATTTTCCTTTTACTTTTGGAGATCCAAACTTAGCCACGTTCTTTAGTAATTTTTCTTAAGTTGACTTCCTAACCAGATTGATTTGTCTCCCTTCTGCTCTTTTACGCACTAGCCACCATGTTCCCAACTTGCATTTGCGATTTGCCTGTTCCAAATGGAGGGGTAAACTGTCACAAGGATGCATGGCCAGTCCTCCTGTGACTCTGGATCATGCGTTTTCACCGTCTCCTGTTACCTTTACTTACATAGTTATGTAAGATTGATACGATAGAATAAGTGAACTGTCATGAAAATTTTTATATCAAAGGACGTATAGAACTAATGTTGTTTATCTAAGATATTTCCTTAGCACTGTCTAAGGGATTCTGTGTTTATGTTTTATCCTAACCATGCATCCCGAGAGGCAGTTTTGGCATGCTCTTTATTTGAAACAGAAGTCCAACAATTTGTACTATGTGGTATTGTTATTTCTCAGCTTGATGTGGACATAGCTACCCACGTACACATATATGACGATGGCCCTGACAGAAGGTAACCTCGTGTGCACGCGCTCTTGTGTTTCGTTTTCTTTTTCTTTTTCTGATAGAATGAGTATAAATTTAATTGTTGGACTCGCGTTTCTGAACTTGGCAATCTAATCAAATAATCGTATTTCAGTTTATTTTACGTGGAGACGGCTGATCGGCCGGGGTTATTAGTGGATCTTGTCAAGATCATCACTGACATTAACGTTGCAGTTGAATCGGGAGAGTTTGACACTGAGGTGATGATTTTAATCTCAATTCTTCAATTTTTGTTCCCTTTCTCAACAATGAACAAAGGTTGGAACTTTTGTGTTATTGTGGAACACAGGGGTTATTGGCAAAGGCTAAGTTTCATGTAAGCTATAGGGGTAAAGCCATCATCAAACCTCTTCAACAGGTAATTAGCTGTCCAAACTAATTGTACACATTAATTTCCATGTCTATATGATTTAATACATGTTCATTGGTGCTGCTGTGATTGAGGTTTTCAATGGGATTCACAGGTTCTTACTAATAGCTTGCGATATTTCTTGAGGCGACCATCGACAGAGGAGGCGAGTTTTTGAGCCATGTAAGATGACTTATTTCAGGATATTAAACTCCCAACAATTTATATCATTTTCTGCAGTATAGACTCCTACTGTATGTTGTAATCATATCTTATAAATGAGACATGAATCACACTTGTTCATTTGGAATGTAAAGAATATTGTTCAACTTCAACTCAAAATGATACTTCTTCTTCTTCACCTGTTTTTAATAATGAAGTCTACAAATTCATTATATGTGACAACTCATCTTGTTAAGACATTAGAAGAAAGAGAACATATGATATCCTTAATATAAATTAGTAAATGCTTTTATTTCAATATCTTATGCACAGTTCATTTTCGAGAGACTTTCATGTGGGTCATATGTAACTAAATTGGTAGCGTCACCTCGATACAATTGTTCGTTCTCGCCACTTACGTCATTCTCTCACCTTGTCATCACTTTTTATACATTATCTTGGGGAGAGATTTGATTTTCTTACACTCAATTCTTCAAATTCACCATAATTAAAGAGTTTCTAAGATTGAAGATTCAGATAATTGTCCAAATACAACAATTAATACAATAATGATAGAGAAACAAAAGAAAGAAAATAAAAGAACTTGAATTTAGTGCTCTTTTCTTGAATAATGAATATAGGACACAGTTTTCCTTCCTAATTTGGAAAACCAGTTGCAAGCTTCGCTTTCAAGTTCTTCCTCAAGATCTTGCCCGATGGTGATTTGGGAATCGCATCAATGAGAAACACTCGACTTAATCTTTTGTAGAATACCACCTGCACCCATTAGTTTATACAAAATTACAATTAGTTAGTTATTCCAGAAAATTTTACAATTTCTACAGAGATTCACAGCCATGAAAGTACCTGCTTTGAAATATACTGCTTTAGTTCATCCTCTGTGATGTTAGATTTATTTTCTGTCACTACAAATGCAACAGGAACCTCTCCAGCTTGTTCATCATTCATTCTGCAAACAACAAGCTAATTGTTAATCTACAAATCCCAAACTCAGTGCTTTTTCATTTGCTTTGTCGATCACGTGTATTCATATACTCAAAAAAAATGATTGAAAAAAGTACTGTTCTATATAAGAAATATAGAATTTTTAGTACTTAAAGAATAATATTGAGTTAACGACTCACGGGACCACAGCAGCATCAGAGATATCGGGATGAGTGAGCAAAAGGGCTTCAAGCTCAGCGGGTGCGACTTGAAACCCTTTATATTTGATCAGTTCCTTCAACCTGTCAACTATGAAAAGCTCATCATCATCGTCGATGAAGCCAATATCACCAGTGTGCAGATAACCTTTTTTGTCTATGGTTCTCTCCGTTGCCTCTGGATCATTAAGATAACCTATATATATACATATTGACAAAATTTAGAGACCGAATTGACAATAGGACAAATTTGGAAGGGGTAAACTGCAAATACCTTTCATGATTTGGTCTCCTTTGATGCAGATTTCTCCAGGGATATTACGAGGTAAAGATGCACCAGTTTCAGTGTCGACTATCTTCATCTCTGCATTTCTAACGACAGAGCCACAAGCGCCAGCTTTTACTCCAAGTGGTTCTTTTGCAAATGCCAATGACATTGTCAACACTGGCCCTGCTTCTGTCATTCCATATCCCTGCATTTTGTAATTTTTTACCATTTCAGTCCCTCTTAGCTAATCATGCTAAAAATACATATAAAAGTTATCGTATTGATTCACGACTAAGATTGACTTAGTAGATAAAATCTCGTCACTTAAAATTTAGACAATAGATTCGAGTCATTATAATTTTTTTTAAATTATAACAAAAAACCTTAATAATGATAAATGACGGATTTAAGTTCTGTAATCTCTTTGGTGTTAATCTATTTAGTGAGATATGCGAAAAATAAATAAATATATTAAGATAGCTAGATTATTTAACTAAAATTAACAGAATAATATTTGACCAAAAAACAAAAAGTCCAACTCTATGCTGACGTGGTACACGATATATCTCTCTCCCTTGTCCCTTCTATAGTCGAAAAAGAATCGGGAAACAGTTTCGAAAATATTAAGGTATATATCAAGAAATTATATTAATTAAGCGTTATTCGCATTTCATAATTTTTTTTTCACATTTTCATATTAAATTGGCAATAATCTAACAGCTTGACATGGAAACTTAGCCAACAAAAAACAGAAATCAATTTACTCATTTTGAAAAAAAAAATAATTGTATAATAACTATGACAGATCATATTTACGTAAAACCCAAAAAGGTAAAAAATAAATAAAAAGACAATTTTAGACAAACTCCAAAAAAAATCCAAAACATTGGACAACGACAACGTTGACAAAAGAACATCAATTCATTCAAAACATAAGCTCATACAAAACAATAATATTAATAAAATTCTTCCAAAACAAGAAGCAATTAAATGAGAGAAATTTATGTACCTGACCAAGAACAGCCATGGGAAATTTAGCTCTCACAGTATCCTCAAGCTCTTTCCCCAGCGGAGCCCCTCCAGATTTAAGCACTCTTATAGAAGAAAGATCATACTTATCCAGGTCCGGCGACTTGGCGATCGCCAAGACAATAGGCGGGACCACCGGCGCGATGGACACCTTGTACTTTTGAATCAATTGCAGCAATGAATTAATATCAAACTTCTGCATCATTAAGATTGTAGCCCCTGCTCTCAATCCACAAAGCAACACTGAATTCAGAGAGTAAATGTGAAAAAGTGGCAAAACACATAGAATCACATCCTCATTGTGATAGTACAAATTTGGATTGTCACCATCCACTTGCTGAGCAACACTAGTGACCAACCCTTTGTGTGTTAACATCACCCCCTTTGGTAGCCCTGTCGTGCCGGATGAATAAGGCAACGCCACGACATCATCGGGATTGATTTCTACCTTGGGGAGATCCTCCTCATTGGCCTGTGTCAGCTCTAAAAATGACAAACACCCTTGTGGTGGTGAATCTATACACATGATCTTGGCACCAGTTTCATTTTTCAAGTCCTTCACTTTGTCATAGTAGCAAGCTTGTGTTATGATGAGTTTGGCCTTGGACGCTTTCGCTTGCTTAGCAATCTCGGCAGGCGTAAAGAAGGGATTCGCGGCAGTCATAATGGCTCCGAGATGTGATGTGCCGAGAAACGCCAATACGAATTCGGGAGTATTGGGCAGCAAAAGCATGATCACGTCGCCTTGTCCAATGTCGAGACGACTGAGACCGGACGCGACCTTCCGCGCATTGAGCTCGACATCGGCATACGTGTGTATATCCCCAGTCGTGCTGTTGATCAAACATGGGCGTGGGCCAATCTTAGCTATGTTTTCGAAGCAATAAAAGTGGAGAGGGAGATGTTTCGGGATGTAAATATCAGGAAGTTTTGATCGAAAAACGATGTCGTTTTGGTTTGTTTGGATAGCCATGGAGTGGCGAATGAGAGAAAGGAATGTGAATGAATGAGAGAAAGATTTTGGTGAGTTAGATAGAGAAGAGAGGGGGAGGAGGATGGTGAACAAATAAGTTGGGTTAAGGTGGTGAAGAAGGGAAGGGGAGGGTTGGTGGGGGGAGAAAATGGGAAATAAGGAAAAGATGGAGGATAAAACGGGGAGGAGAAAATGGGAAAGAATCACAGAGGTTGGTGAATTGATAAGGAAAATAAAGAGATGGAGGTTGGTGAGAGTGGTTTGGGTAATGGTGGTGGGGACTGAATATTGTGGTTGTGCTACTTTAAGCAATTAGCCTTTTCACCTACCGCCCTTTGCCAATTGCTAACCCAAACCATGTAACATTACTTGGCTGCTCCGCCCAGCGCTGCCCTTTACCTACTACCATCAGTAGTGGCCGCCGGTTGTTCCAATAATAGGCTTTTACAACTAGCCCATATTGGTGATATCCAACTCCTCACCAGTTACCACCAGCTTTGGTATTAAAATGGAAACTCAGCCCAATCAACTCACATATCCAGTAAATATGGATATTGTCAGACTTTGTTAGGTTGGCTTATCTCCCATTTGGACATGAGATGGGATTTATGGTTAAGGTTCTTGATTCCTAAGCCACATAGGTAGTCTTTGTTAGGCCCGGCCCTCGATATGTTTTTCAGCAACTCTGTAATGAAAAGTTTGGCTAGAATACTTTATGTAATTTGTTGTGATCAAGTGATACTCTGTGATAGTGACAAATGACAATTCACTATAAGATATTTATGTCCGCACAAGTTATTTTTCCTTTTCCCAATTGTATTGGTTATTCTATTCTCTGTTTGGTATTCCTACAAAGTACAAAGTAATCTAAAAAGGATATTCTGATAAAAATCTTAAATAATAAAGCTACTATAATTTTTTTGGGGGGGTCGTACAGAGGAAGTGATTACTAGCAATATTAACAAAGTAAGAATAAAGGCTGCTCACATGACAGGTTGCCAAGTTCATCATCTACTTCCATTTCTGAGGCTTGATGTAGCAGGCTATTTTTCCCATCTCTGTACCCTCCTTTGCTGCTCCTGTTGCTTTTAGCCTGCAAGACTTGTTCGTTCATTGACCAATAACATTTTCTTATTAATTGGGAGGAAAACCCCCGTTAAATCTTGATCGGAGGAAAGGAATGGATAAAAAGCTCGGATATCACACACCTATCAGTCAGATGGTCTAAAGTCTAAACAAGTGAAGTACAGAACAATTTGGGATATTCAATGAGTTCGAACTGAACTAGTTCTCCTTTGTATATACTCTCTGATATTGAGATGTGCTATATTTTGTCCAAAGCAGAATGACACAATTTATGCTAAACTAAAAGCTAAGAATATTACAGATGATCATTTACACTGCCAAAATGCCAACAGAAAAATTGGGAATACAAAAGACTTTCTTTTTTTGTGCAAAAGTATATATGTAGCTGTGATTTATACATATATAAAACAAGTCGAGCTTCACAAATCTTTATTTTGGGGTTGATGGGTTACCCCAACATTGTTCAACCAATCAAAAACTTCTTGAATTGTTGGTCTTTTAAAAGGGTTCTGACTGACACACAGGCAAGCAACATCAAACACCTGAAGCATCTCTTCTTCATATCCTTTCCCTCTGAGTATTGGAGCAAACACTTCCTCTTGTTTTGCTTCATTCCTCATTTGCTGAACCCACATTACCAACTCTCTCGACACCTTCGGCTCTGATATCTCCATCGGTCTTCTACCCGTGAGCAACTCGAGCATGACAACTCCGAAACTATACACATCTCCTCTCAAAGTAGCCATCCATGCTTGGCCATACTCTGGAGGAATGTAACCCAACGTGCCGACTAGCTCAGTTGTAACGTGGGTTTGATAAGGATTTATCAATCGCGACAAACCAAAATCTGCAACATGTGCTTTGAACTTGTCATCAAGAAGGATATTGCTGGACTTGATGTCACGGTGCACAATATGAGGCTCGCATATTTGGTGCATGTAAGCTAAGCCAGCACTTGCTCCTTGTGCTATCTTAAGCCGAGTTGGCCAGTCAAGTTGTGATGGGCCGTCTTCCCTCTCATGTAACCAGTAATCCAAGCTTCCATTTTCCATGTACGTATAGATTAGAAGACGGCTTCCATCGTGTATGCAATAGCCTTGCAGGGTGACAAGGTTCTGGTGTTGGGCTGCAGACAGAGCTTCCACTTCTGCTTTGAATTCCCTTTCCATTAGACCTGTGTCTCCAGTTAGTTTCTTGACAGCCAACTTGGTCCCGTTTGTTAATGTTGCTTTATAGACTAAACCGAAACCTCCGCATCCTACGATGTTTTCCTGATTGAAATTGTTAGTAGCCTTCAAAATATCAGATATGGAAAGCTCCTTGACGTTGTTGCTGTTCAATGAGAACAGCATAAATGTGCTAGTATCTGCAACTGCCTCGTAATTAGAACCACTAGAAATTGTATCCAACTCAATCTTTTCAGCGTCCCCTCTAGGATTGATTCTCCTGTTGGACACTATGCAAGATGCTACTATGGTGATTGCAAAACCAACGCCTAAACAAATCCCAAAAACGAGTCCGTAGATGAGTTTTTTACTCGACCTTTTAAGATGAGCAGTAGGACTGACGGTCGTTTGGTTAGAGCAAGAATGCTGCACGATCTGAGGGCCACACAGTCCTGGATTCCCTTCAAAGCTGGAGCTCGGAAATGTATCCCACTGACCTCCGATTGGTATGTTTCCTTGGAGGTCATTGTGTGCCACACTCAACCATGACAAGAAATGAAGACCTTTGAGGGAATGAGGGATTACACCAGTTAGTTTATTATAAGAAAGATCTAGTCTCTCCAAGTTACTCAGATTAGAAATCGTATCTGGTATGTTGCCAGAGAAGCTGTTATTGCTAAGATCCAATATATGAATAACTTTCAGTTGCCCAATCTCAGCAGGGATATTTCCACTTATGGTGTTGTTTCCCATATATATAGCCGGAGGAAGGCTTGAAAGCTGATTATATTGCTGCTTGGTAGCATTATTTGGAGCCACAAAGACCGGTAATGCTAGATAACTCTGGGTAGCTGGATCCAGTATCTGCTCCGACATCAGTGCTGGAAGTTTACAAAGCTCGATAGGGAAATCTCCAGAGATGAGGTTATTAGACAAGTCGATATAGAAAAGGCTTGGCATATCACCCAGCCATCGAGGGATGGAACCTGTGAGACGGTTAAAGGACAGGTCCAAGACCTCAAGCTTCCCAAGCTTGGCTATCCAGCTAGGCACTTGACCAGTTAGTTGGCAAGCTCCAAAAGCAAGAACCTGGATGTTTTGAAATCCAATTGGGTCAACAATTATATCATCCGAAGGAAATGCTTCACCGGAATAACTACCAGAGAGTACAAGAGTGCCAAGATTCTTGCAACCTAACAGAATCTTGATTGCCCCAGATATGTTTGTCAGGTAATTTTTAGATATTGAAAGGAAAGACAGTGATTCGAGCGCCACAATGTCAGGCAAAATCTCTCCCACAAGCTGATTATCTGCTAGTCTGATTGCTTTCAGCGATCGACACAAGTAAAGGGTAGGCGGTATATTACCTGAAAACTTGTTGTTCCCAAGATCAAGGGTGGTAAGTCGAAGGAGCTTAGAGAAATCGAGAACAGATAGATTCCCTTGCAGTAAGTTGACCCTCAAATTCAACGTGACAAGATTGGTACAGTTCATCAGAGATGGTGGCAGAGTCCCCGTCAGGTTGTTGATGTGAAGAGAGAGGTCTTCCAAGTTGGAGAGCTTCCCAATATCCTCAGGGATGAAACCGACCAATGAGTTGGAATAGAGCTGAAGTATTCTAAGGTTGTTGAGTTCGGTGATTCTACTGCTAATATTACCAGAAAGATGATTGGCATGCAAAGAGATTTCCTCAAGAGATTGAGCTTCATAAAGGTCATCAGGAATTGGGCCCGAGAGACTATTGAAACCTGCCCGGAAGATTTCCAATTTTGAACACTTCCCAAACCCACTACCAATTTGGCCAGTAAAATCATTTGAGGAGAAATCCAAGAATCTAACAGAACTGTTTGACGAGCTATTAAGACAGAAAGAGGTCGGAATTAGACCTACAAAGCTGTTATCGCTGACATTGAAGCTTGTTACAATACCTAATTTAGCCACCAACTCGACGAGTGAAGATGGGATTTCACCAGAGAACCGATTGCTAGACAAATCCACAGCCTGAATGACTCGTTGAGCATAATTAGCAGAAGATGACGGCGAAGGTAATTCCCCATAGAGAAGATTAAAGCTCAAATCTAGTACCTGTAAGCGAGTCAGGAATGAAAATAATCCCGAGGGCAAAACCCCAGAAAGCCGATTGTGGGAGAGATCGAGGTGAGAGAGATATGTGAGATTTGTAATAGATTGGGAAATGAATCCGCCAAGCCCTTTATAGGGTAGCGACAGATTGATCACTCGATCATCGCTGTCAACAGTAGAGTCACAAAACACCCCTTCCCAGGAGCAGCAATCAGTAGATGGAGACCAATTTAAAGAAGCGGTAACAGAAGTAGAATTCAAGAAAGATAATAGAGAATCGTGATCAGATGGGTGGCAAGCAGCTGAAGCAGAGAACGAAAGGAAAATTAAAACTGAGAAAAGGGTCAGTACCAAAAATTGGGTAAAATTGAGAGCGTGAGAAGGGAATGGTACTGTTTTCCGGGATCGATGGTATTTCAGACCACAACTTAAGTTGATCATTTTGTCATATTTCATTAGAACAGAAGAAAAAGACGAAAGGAAGAAAGATAAAGTTTATATGAGGAGGAGGAAGAGAAGGAGGAGAGGCGGCGGCTGCTACCTTGTAGTACAGTACCTACTGCCTGTCAATTTCATCCTCTGGTTTGGGTGGGCTCGTGAGCTTCCTTGTTCAAGATTGGGTACCGCTGAAATCACCCATTGACTAATCGTAAATGAGAGAGAGAGAGAGATGACGTTGACATCGCAGGTAGAATAGTAATATAAAAAAGGCCAAATGGGTGGAGACGGGGCATTATTCATATCCCACTACTTTGATTTTTTCATTCAGCACTCAGAGCGTTTACTTTTTTTCTCTGTTTTTTTTTAAATAAAAATTTGAGTGTTTTTCTGGGGAGGAAGAAGGGATTTAGGGCGGCTGGGTAATGGTCATTGGTGATTGGTGATTGGTGATTGGTGGACTTATTTTTTTTCTAAAGGGTTGATTTGATGACCATTTGATTATTGATTATGAAAATACCTATAGACAACGTGTTAATCCATCACAAAACATGCCATAGAACCTGGGATGTCTCTACTAATTCTATGTCTTAGGTCCATTTTCACACCTTAATTATCGACACGTTGAGATAATTATGTTTCTTAATTCTACCCTGTGCCGTATTCATTTTATATGGATTTTTTTGGAGCAACTGTCTCGCAATCTCGTTTTGTCAACGAGCATTTGACGTTTAAGTCAGATTTGATGAAAATGGATTAAACATTATTAGTAAGTTTGAGATAAAATAAGTCATCATTGGTAGTTTTTATTTTTGGAGTACCGTAAAAATGATTAAGTTTTCAACTTAAGTTATAAAAATGATCAGAAATTTTTTTGTTTTTGTAAAAATGTTTGAAATAATGTAAATATTTTTTTACGTTTATGTAATTTTTGTGAATAAATTATTTCTCAAGCTATTTTCACTATTATTGTAAAATAAAAAAACTTTTCGATCATTTTTATAATTTGAGCCGACAACTTGATTTTTCTTATCATTTTCCATTTATTTTTTCCTATCAAGTTGTTTTTTAAAAATTAAAATGGCCTATCGAAAAGAAAATATCATAACAATCATATACTAAAAAATCTTGGACAAAAAAACAATATGTTGAAAAAAGTAAATTAAAAAAAGCCAAAAGAGATAAGACTATGGATATTCTAGTCAGACTATTGTAATATTTGATCTCATTCGATAGAGTTGGTTTGCACCATCTAAGCATGCATCCATATAATGAGGATTCGACCATCAGCTTGACAACACAAAATCTTGCACACATAGCATGCATCCATATAAAGAATCCCTATAACGAAACAAAGTCCTGATTTTGTTAGACTAACACAATTTCTTATTAATGCTTTGTCAATTTAAATTCGAAACCCTAAAATTACCATACCATCAAGATTATATGTGGTTTTCTCATAGTTTATAGATTTTTCTAAGCCAATTATGTCACATTATATATTATGTTATAGAAGGGGGAAAAGGAAATAAAAGGAGGATAGACACGAGATGTGACCAAAAAGAGGAAACAAACCAAAAAGGGAAATCTGTTAAATAGATTTGCAATGTACTGTACTAAGTTATTGCCTTGGGATAACGGGGGATTTAAATCATTACTACTTAAGTATGTTAATGGAGAAAGGGACATGAGTGGTGGATGGGTGGAGTGCACCTTTTTATCTCAACCACTTTTATACTCTCATGATTTCACATTTCCTTATACACATGATTTGAACAAAGATTTATTCGTGTATAGTTATGTTTTAGCATAATCACGACTGTCGAATTACAATCAATCTTATACAAGATTTTACTCGTAAGACTTACATATATGGACGATCATGATGTTTATCGCATGTCCTGCATGATTGTTGTAGTGTTTCTCATTTTCTCATGTTTGCGTTATGTGATGAGAATACGAAGAATTTGAGTCAAGGTAAACCGGTTTGTAAGAATAATCAAACATGTAAAAAATCCAAGGTAACAGAAGATAACCATAACTAAAATTAGTAAGGAAGTTTCCAATCCCATGGCTTCTGATAGGATAAGAAAGTCAAATACATTGGTCGAAAATGAAAACAAATTAAAGAGGGGAAACGAATCATAGTAAAAGATGTTTTGGTCTGTGTTCTACTGTTATGCAGTTAAACAGATGATAGTTGTTTCCAAAGTCCAAGGGAATTTCAAAGCTAATAGCATGTATTTCAGCAAAATTAAGGTCAATTGATGACTTTCGGATAAACCAAGAAAGAATAAATTTGTCTTGGCTTCTTGCCTTTGAGTTTCTAAGGACTGTTTGGAAAGCAGGAAATGATGTCTCTTTTGAACAGAATATTATAAAGCTAAGATTTTCTCAGCTGCTTTTTTTGCAAAAGATGGGAAATGGGTCATCAAGGAAAAGAATGAAAAGAAGAAAGGATTGAATTGAAAGTATTTGAGAATCTCTGGCTTTGGAATGCTTTAGGCTTTTTTCTTTAAGTATATCGGCATCTGTGGCGCCAAAGCGTTAAGCTTTCCAAACAGGAAGCCATGGTAGCTACAGGTCAGTTTAATGAAATTGAAATACATGCAGTTCCCTCTCATGCTTTGAATGTTACTAGGAACTCAATAAGCTCAAAAACTAGAGAGAGAGAGAGAGATAGCAACTACTGTTGCGCACCGCCTTCAAATTTATATAGTGAAATACAGAATGTTCATCATGAAAGCTGTTTTCAAAAATACTAAAAAAATAATTATGTATTAGCAGATTTTATTGATATCATCTTGTGTTTTGACATTTCTTTAGTACATCCCGCAAAATCAAACAACTTCGAACCCGACCTTCGTAGTCGCTCTTGCTTCATGCAAAACTCTTCTGCTAGTTTGCTAAGGATGCTAATCTATCAGTAAAAACAGTGTTAGTATCTATGAACAAACCTCAAAATAAATCATGGCTCGGTATCACTCCATGTGCCTTTTTCAAATTCAAACTTCTTTATTCAACCCAATCCTTGAACAGTAACATCATATAGAGAGGAATATTTACTGCAGCAATCACAGAAATCAGCCGGAATGTCCGCAGAAGTCGTTGGACCACAAACATTGTCCTTGATTTTCCTGTTCTTGAAGGTAATTTTGCCATTTGATCAGTATCTGCAGTCATATCCACACTAACCTCCATTTCTGAAGAAACTGTTTTTCTAGCTGTTGGCCGCATTACAGCATTACCCCTGCCACCCGAATATATAGGTAAGCTATAAAACAAGAGCGGAAAACAAGGAAATTTAAGCAAAAAAGGCTATATACAAAATAACGTTCATACTAAGTGACGAGACCAACTAGATTGAAAAGAGTATAGTATATAAAATCGCACCTTTCTACTAGATTTGCCTCCCTTGAACGTGTAATAAGGTTACTCAAGGCCTTCTTGACGAGATGCATTGTTCCATCAGTGTCCCATATCATCTCATATTCGCAATCCAAATCCTCGTTCTTCTCTTTAGTTCCACTTTTCATTAGCTCTCTCACATTCTCCATTAATTGGCTAAACCAATGCCCCAAACTCAAGCCATAGTTGGCCAAAGCAGGGGTGCGAGAAGGGTCAGAACAAATAATGACCCATACCTGAATATTTCAACAAATGTATCGTAAGAAAACATATTGATTGAAAAGAGTGAAAACGTACATAAGAAATAAGAGCGAAAAGGTTACCATATATAAATGTATGTCTGCCACGGAAGAAAACACAATCGGGTAACGACTGCTTCTTCTCGATTAGATGAATTTGGATGTGTAAAGTTACGGGCAGATAAAAGCATGAACGATGGAAACAAATTACCCTGCTGCCAACTTACAGTCCCCAGAGTTTGCTGCACAATATTTTCATATGAGCCACAGTCATATAGATACTAGATTAACGTGTGAAAAGCCACATTATGTACTTACCTCGATCACAGATCCAATATTTGATTTGTGAATCACCGTGCACTGATCATGATCATGGCCGGATAAAACTAGCACCTGCAAAAGCGATATGTTATAACAAGCGGAAGTAGTTCTATAAACTAACACCTTGGGGTTGGTGTAGAGTTCGTTCTCGAGCGCTTCTACATGTTCAAGTTTCATTTTACTCGCATCTCAAGGTCTTCATTGTGTTGGGAAATAGACATTTTCTACCAAATCTCTGAAAATGTCTAAAATGCTACTACAATTACATGGCTAAAATACTATCGAGACTCGAACAAGACAGTGACATTATGTTATTTCAGCGTCTCCTATACTTATTTCCAAGCAGCATAGGAAGAGCACTCACAGGTTTGATCAAGTCCAGTAAGTCCGTTGATGATTTCTCAGTAACGTAGTTTTGGTACCTGGAAGATTACACTGTCACAACATAACCCACAGTCCACAATTTTTGTTTTACAACTTAAAGAGGGAGATGAAGCTCACATGATTTCTTGATCGCGGGAAAATCGTGAAATCCGCTGAACATAAAAATCACATGTAAGCTCAAATACTGACCTGCTTATGCCTTATAAGCTTTCAGATGCAAAACTAACATACAAGTGAGATAAGGATATGCCATTGACAAGAATAGTTTGTTAATTCTCTTAACCATGAAAAAATGTATACCTGATTGATGATTGGGGAATATCGATGAGGACCACAATAAGTCGAATCATTCCGATACAATGGAATATGGGTTAGCAAAACCCTCGGATACAGCTGAACATCTAGAAATGTTTGAAGGTTAGATTACTTGTATGCTCCCCACCAACTTATCAAGACTGAAACCAATATCATAGCACATACCTTTGGAGACATTCTTAATAAATTCCCTAGTTTGAGAAGTCAATTTATTTTGGGGATTCCCTGTTGACGAGGTTCAAAGTCATGTTACAGATACAGAAAGCATATAAAGATTGCAAATATAGATGCCCACAACAAAGTAGATCAACAAACTACCATAAAAAGACACTGATTCCATTAAACTCCAATATATTTCTCACCCTAATTTTTAGCATCGCAAAGACACTATAGGAGGATGCTAAGTTACCGTCTAGAGTTTGGGCATCGATGGCTATAAACTCAACTTTTCCAACGATAAATTGGGAGTTTCTGACGCCAAATTCATTTTCATATCGTTTAATAACCTGTAAGAATGTGTACATTGTTAATATCCATTACAGAATGAATGAAATAAACGTATCCATCAAGAAAATCTATTCTCGATTATGGCTATGTGTTCCATAGGGAAGACATTCTACATCAGTTCAGTTAAAAATAAGCACGTCCACAAATATATTTCTCAATTCTTTGTGAATAATAAATCCAGTTCATTAAAGGGATTGCTTCCCCGTCTTTAAGGGAGATTCCAAGTCCCACAAGCGACCTTTTTCTGATAAGATCCTTGCCTACTTTAAACTCTCCATTCACTCCAATCGCCCAATTTATAAGAAATCTCAAACCATTTTCACATTACAATAGAATTGACTATGACCGATGTGTAGTCCAGAAGTTCATAAGCACTGATTCAGTAATGCTAGTTATATACCTGTGGCCTGTAGGAGTGCAAAGCTGCATAACCAACGTCATGATTTCCAGGTAGCCAATTCACCTTCACATCTTTATCTCCTCCTCGTATGTTCAGACGAAATATATGCTTAAAGCGGCTTAAAGATTCCTGCCACCTAATCAATTACAATATGTCAAGGGTATTGCACGTCCCACTGATACATGAAAATAAATTAGGGCAGTACGAATTAGTAATAGTCAGATAGGAAGCAACAGAAAGTCATTCAGAGCTTCAGCAGCAATATCTTCAATTCCATGGAACAACTTCAAATTACAAATGGTAACACTGAATCAAAGTGGAAAAGCATGAAGTTTATATCTTTATACCCAATTGCCAATAGCAGCTTGCTACTGAAACAAAAGGGCTAGTTCAGTAAAATGAATTAGAAAGGATAGAGCTTATATTTTCATGCAAATCCAAATTTGTTTTATGACGAAAGACACCAGCCCATACCTTTTCAGACTTAAGATTGGACAAACTCTAGGGGTTGAAAAATGAAAATCCACAATCCATACTGTCATACAACTGTCGATTATGATAACTGGGTGAAAAGAACATGCGCACAGACAATGACTCATTCTAACTACCAAGCTACAACCTAGAGAGTATGCAAAAGAATCCAAATTCCAAATAAAGAGGCTTACTCTTCATCTGATAAATAAGGCCCCCCATCAAAATAATCACCCAAGAACAAAATGACATTTGGTTCGAAAGGCAGGATGGATGCAGAATATGCTCGGCGCATGAACAAATCAGTATAGAATTGTGCAATCTCCAAAGCAAGTGATTTTGGAGGAAGATTTAGGGAGGTTCTATCCATAAGCTGTCAAATACAACATATCTGTATAAGAATTGGATGTAAAAGATACTCACATTTACTTTATTTTATTCATTTACTTTTGTGAATTTCAGTAAAAGGATAAATTTTCACCTGTGGATCTGTTATAACGGCAACTTTCACATAATCACTGGATTCTCCTGCTCTGTGCATCTAAAAATACAGCGAAGTTTAGTAATCTAGCAATGATGCATAATGCACATGTACTTGTGGATACAACATGTATTCTTTGTCTCTAATTTGCCCTTTAAGTTTTGGCCTTAAAAATATGAATTCAAACTTTTATGGGCTAGCAGTCCATAGAATGCCATTTAGTACAAACGATCAGAACTCCTCAGGACATGTGGTTAACGCACGCTACATAGCTGACGTGCATCAAATAGATGAAAAAGGAATGGTCTCGGTTTCAGAAACAAAGGCGACCAAGACAGCATAGGCAATTGACGAATTTAGGATTTGAACTACTATAACAAAATCAGACTCACAGATCTAAATTCAAAGCATAAAACAAAATATGAGCTCACTGATCAACCTTAAGTTCCCCCAAAACTCCACAACTTTCATGATTTACAAGATAAAACCAAAGAGGGGACTGAAAAAGAACAAACTCGTAATGAATTATACCGTGTGATGCGAAGGTGATGGATGAGGCCAAGAACATGTATACAGAGAAGGCAGCCAAAATGCAAACATCTCTCCGTAGAGAATGGAGAGAGCCCAAATGACGCATAGTACCAATGTCAATTCCTTCTGCTTCATTTCTTAAAATCTCTTTAATAACTCACTGTTCACCCTTCTGCTCAGATTTTCTTGCAAAGCCGAATACCAAAATCCGTCACTTCGCCTCCCGCTGATTTTCCCGGCAGATTCGTCACAAAGTTTCTTTTTTTTCCCTCGGAATTTTAAGTCTTGGGTGCTGTCTGCTGATGCTGTGTGATCCAGCCCTGGTTGATGTCAGGGTTTTTATTTTTTGCTAAACTAAACATACACGGACTATCTTGCAAAAATAACTCATACATTAATTTTTTCTACACATCATCTCTAACTCACATTCCACTCAAAATATACTTATTAAATTACATATTTATCTTTCACCTTATTTCTCCTTCATTATTTTTCATTTTTTTCACTTCTTCATTTTCTTCTACGTTTTCTTCTTCGTTTTTTACTTTTTCATGCAACAGCAAAATATTTATTTATTTTCTTCTTCATGTTCATGAATTTTCTGAGAATATTTTTTTTTGAAAATGAATTTTTATAGATCTAAATTATATCTAGCCACAAACCAGATCTAAAAAAATAAACTTTTGCCCATTTTTACAAATCTGAACTAGAAGGTTTAACGACAAACCAGATCTAGTCAGATCTAAAAATGAGTCTTTGACTATTTTTATGGATCTGAATCATATATGGCCACAAAATAGATCTAAAATAATGGCTACACTATATACCACACGATGATTGTACTAGTATCGTGTAGAATACATGATAACTACACTGGCATCGTGTAGTCTACACGATGACTACACTGGCATCGTGCAACCATCGTGTAATCTACACGATGAGTACACTAGCGTCGTGTAGTCATCGTGTAGACTACACATTGGTTATACTAGTTTCATGTAGCATACACGATGTGTACACTAACGTCGTGTGAACTACGTGTATACTACACGATGACTACACTGGCATCGTGTAGTTTACACGATGGGTACACTTGCATCTTGTTGTCATCGTGTAGTGTACACGTAGTCTATGAGACGTCAGTGTATCCATCGTATAGTCTACATGATGGCTACATGACGTGCAGTGTACCCATCGTGCACACTACACGATGCCAGTGTACCATTGCGTAGACTACACGATGCCAGTGTTCCCATCGTGTAGACTACACGATGTTAGTGTACTCATCATGTAGACTACGCGATGCTAGTATAGTCATCATGTAGTATACACGTAGTCTACACGACGCTAGTGTACACATCGTGTAGAGTACACGATGCTAGTGTAGTCATCGTGTAGTCTACACGATGCTAGTGTAGTCATCGTGTAGTCTACACGATGCTAGTGTAGTCATCGTGTAGTCTAGTCTACACGATGCTAGTGTAGTCATCGTGTAGTCTACACGATGCTAGTGTAGTCATCGTGTAGTCTACAAGATGCTAGTGTAGTCATCGTGTAGTCTACACGATGCTAGTGTAGTCATCGTGTAGTCTACACGATGCTAGTGTAGTCATCGTGTAGTCTACACGATGGCTACATGACGCTTGTGTACTCATCGTGTAGACTACACGATGGCTACACGATGCTAGTATACCCATCGTGTAGTATACACGTAGTCTACACGACGCCAGTGTAGTCATCATCGGGTAGTCTACACGATGGTTACATGACGCCAGTGTACTCATCGTGTAGACTACACGATAGCTACACGATGCCAGTGCAACCATCGTGTAGTATATGGTGTAGCCATCGTATAGTCTACACGATGCAAGTATAGCCATAGTGTAGTCTATACGATGACTATACTAGCGTCATGTATACTACACGATGACTGTATTAGCGTCGTGTAGACTACGTGTATAGTACACGATGTTAGTGTACCCATCGTGTACACTATACGATGGCAACACGATGTTAGTGTACCCATCTTCTAGACTACACGATGACGATGTTTGTGGCTAGATATGGTTCAGATCTGTAAAAATAGGTAAAAATTTATTTTCATATCTGACCCAAATCTGGTTTGTCGTCAAATCTTCTAGTTCAGATCTATAAAAATAGATAAAAATCTATTTTTTTAGATCTAGTTTGTGGCTAAATATGATTCATATAGGCAAAAACTCATTTTCAGAAAAAAAAAGAGAAAATAAATAAATATTTTCAGAAAATTCATGAACATGAAAAGGAAAATAAATAAATGTTTTGCTGTTGCATGAAGAAGTAAGAAGATGAAGAAGAATAGGAAGAATAAAATGAAGAAGAAAACGAAGAAGAAGTGGAAAAAATGAAAAACAAAGAAGGAGAAATGAGATGAAGGGTAAACATGTAACTTCATAAGTGCATTTTGAGTGGAATGTAGGCTAGGGGCCAGTAGTAGCAAAAATTAGTGTATGAGTCTATTTTTATAGAATGGTTACCGTAAGAGTCTAGTTTAGCAAAAAAATCCTTTATGTCAAGTGTCAACATTTAACGTTTTATTTATTCATATTTACTAATTATTGGTGTTTTAACAATTTTTTAGCAAATTTCCAACCATACTGATCATTACTGAAATATTTTCTGCTTAATTATGAAAATAGGGATTTTTAGTACTCTACATTACTTTTTAAATAAATAATTAAAATAAGGTATTTTTAGAATTAATTCTAAAAGTAAGGTGCATTTTGTAAAAGACGATTTTGTGGTACAATGTGATTTTAAAAGGGTACAATGTGAAGTCGTCTTTTGCAAAGACGACTACATAAAAGTTTAAGTCGTCTTTGCAAAATATGACCTCATTTTAATGAAGTCGTCTTTGCAAAAGATGACTTCACAATGTACCCTTTTAAAATCGCACTTCACGATTTTAGAAGGAGACTGAACCGAGCCAACCAAAATAACTCTCCCTCCGTCCTCTGAAGTTTAGGCACTGCATCCCTTCCTCATGCCACTGACATTAACTCTCTCTCACTTTTATCTCACTCGCATTCTCCTAAAAACCTCTAAATTTCTCAAATCACAAGTAAGAACTCCTCAAACTCTAGGTATATTTTTAACTCATTTTATCTCTTAAATTTGTTCTTCAAATCTTAAAATTGTTCATTTTTATGAATCAAAAGTTAGATCAGATACACATCCAAAGTACTGAGATATGGAATGAAACATATGAAAGGTTTGCGTTTTGAAAGTAAGGCATGCCTTAAATATGCTTTTAAAAGATACTCGATACTCAGAAATCAACATTTTGGTGTGATAGAGTCATTGTCAAACATTTGGGTTATAAAATGCAAGAAGTTTGACGAAGGTTATCAATGAAAAGTTCGTGCATTTCGTCGAAAAGCACATAATATGTTTGAAATAACCCAATGCACTAGACCTCACACATGTGTCTATGCAAGATTATCACAAGACCATTCATAGTTAGACTCAATATTGATTGCACAAAAGTTGCAGGGTGCCGTGAAACAGGATCCAACTACATCTGTTGCAGCACTTCATCAAATGGTGAAAGATAAATTTGGATATGATGTGCATTACATAAAAGGTCTGGGAAGCTAAACAAAAAGCAAATGTTAAAGTGTTTGGTGATTAAGATCAATCTTACCAGCAGCTACCAAAATGGTTGAATTTGCTTATGAAATCGAATCCTGGGACTGTAGTTCAATGGAAAGTGCATAACAAATATGAACCAGGTAATATGATGTTCGGAGATGTGTTCTGGTCCTTTGTTGTTGCTATAGAAGGATTCAAATATTGTAGACCAGTCATTCAAATTGATGACACATTTTTATATGGCAAGTATAAACATAAGTTGTTGATTGCCACGTCAGTTGATTCAAACGGACATATCTTTCCAATTGTTTATGCTATAGTTGATGAAGAAACCATAGATAGTTGGTCATGGTTTTTGTATTGCTTGAGGCGTTACATTACATAGAGAGAGGGACTGGTGTTAATATCTGACCGACATGCTGGTATAAAAGCTGCAGTACATAATCAACAACTTGGGTGGTCAGAACCATTAGCCAATCATCGATATTATTTGAGGCATGTTGCAAGTAACTTTAATGACAAATACAAGAACAAGACTCTGAAAATTTTAGTATTTAGAGAGGTAATGAAACATCAGCAAAGAAAGTTTTAAACTCTACATAGATGAAATGAAGAAAATAAACAGTCGGTGTGTGTACTTCTTTGATAATATTGAAAAAGAAAAAATGGACTCTAGCATTTGATGGTGGATATTGATATGGTTGGATGACAATAAACGTTGCAGAATGCTTTAACAGAGATATATGGTAGACTGTCTCTCCCTTCATTTGCTTTGATTTAGTGGAATGACATCGACCAGATCGTGTTCTAAGATAATTCAGTACGATTCAACATATGCCCGAGCCATGTGATACCAAAAGACGGTTGCATGACATCGACTTAAAAAGGGAGAAATGAACTAAATTGGGGCATCCAACATTAGGTATGTATTGAGAGATGGGATGCACGTAGGGCATACATTACTGAGGAGGATGTGAATGAAGATGGATATGACAGCTCATACATATTATGGTATCAGAGAATCACACGATAATACATAACTCAACAATGAGCGTTATATGATTTAATGATAATTTTTTTTTATTAATTTATGTAATTAATAGGCTTATATGGTCATTTAATAAGTAACTTGTATAACATTTTTTTATCTGTGCAGAATGACAGTTTGGACAATATTAATAATTTGACATTTGATGATGCTGTGCCATCTTGGATAATGCCTTGAATCCGTAATGTGTGTGAGATAGCCGTACAAACAATAAAGACAAGCGAATGCAGCTTATCAAGCTTATTTGTCCCGAAGGTATGAAGTGCACAACTCATCTCAAAGAAGTCAATAAGAATCAGACATGCTTCGAGATGAACTATATATGTCTCAGCAAGAGCCATACACATCGACAGTCTTTTATACATTTAAAGGTGAGTCAGAGACTCAACTTGGTTCCATTTCTAAACTATTTCATCAACCTCAACGCTGTAGAGGAGGACGAGGTGTAGCTCCTAGAGGAGGAGGTGGAATACGTGCATGAAACTCATCTATTGTGAAAGATGCTCCTATTGTGGATGAAGAGCCACCTATTATGGAGGAAGACTCACCTATTGTAGAGGAAAACATAGCTATTATGGAGGAAGGTTCATCACAAGTAACTTAATTACAAACATATGAAAGACGTCTAAGAAGAATAAGAAGAAGACCACCGTGTGAAACGTGATGGACTTATTTGTATTATGTAACAAACATTTTCAGAACAATCAATGTATTTGGATTTGTAATGTTATTGATCATATTGGAATTGCAATGGTGTTTTAAGTCATATATTTGTGTCTTTAAGTTTTATGATTTGTTGAAAATGTAAGTTACTCATTGAATGTGTTGGAATATAAGATTATAAAATGTTCTGCAGGATAATTTTTGTACGCAGATTTGATTGTTGAAATGGGTGAACTCAAAGAAGTGTAGTAGGGGTTGGGGAAAATACTGAACTCGTCTATTATAAAGACGACTTCAATGACAAGGGAAGTTATCTTTTATAAAGACGACTTCATTGTAGCCTGAAGTATGGTGCGATTTTTATAATGGTGAACAAAGCAATGCTGAAGTCATCTTTGTAAAAATGACTTTTGCCAACTAGAAGTCGTCTTTGCAAAAGACGACTTTCAATGTGTCCAAAACTACCATAATTTTGAAAATAGTTTCAATAATACAGTAATTTCAGATTTTTTTAAAAACAACGTTAAAGCTGGAAAACCCCAAAAATTTAGTACCTGTATGATAAGAAATATTGTAATTACGTTCGGTATCTCTTTAATTAAAACTATTATTGTCAGTCATCAAATAAAGCTTAAACAGATAATATTTCCATTATTTTTTTGTCACGCGATAATAATTTCATTAATAGCCAATTCAATCTTAAAAAGGCATTTCATTTTTTTTGTAAAAAACAGTGGATAGAGTAAGAGCTGATCCACATATTAGATAAGCAACCTTGCGTCTATCATTCCCCTATTGTGTAGTTGGAGCCAAGAGGAGGGAATATGTTTGCAAAATCAAGATCGTCTGTATAAAAATGAACGATTATGATAATCTCGACACGTGTATTGAGATCGTCTGTATAATACGTTTTAATTTTATTTTTTCACGTCTTATTTTTTCTTAGATTAAATTTTATTATTTATTTTTTGAAATGGATGGTTCAAACTCAATATGATTATCTCTCCACATCAACTGTATCATAGTCAAAGCTAAAGAACATCAGAAAATGAGAATCCAAGACATAAACATACTCTCTCTCAAAACCACCGACACCACTTAATTGAAGCTAAGGAAGAATGAGTGGGTAATCCGTTATCCCACTTTGGATCCTAAAATTTAAGTTTAATGATCAGTTACATAAATTAATTTGGTAATCACAGTTATTGTTGGATATTGGTTAATTAATTTTCTTTGTGGAGTTTGTTATTAAGAAAAATATTGTGTAATATTGAGTTTTGAATGTGATTCATATTTTGAAGAGGTTGTGGTTAAGGTTCGGTGGTTCTACTTCAATAGAAAGTGAGAGGTGACTCTATTCTAAAAAGAGTATCCCGTGATAAGATGACTCTAGCATAAAAGATAGATGACAATCTTAGATGTGAGATAGAGAAAGATCTTAGAAAAGGATACTACACAATATTGAGAGGTTAGTCATTCTCATCATCATTCTATACATATTCTAATGGCATCGGTAAATAAAATATTTACATAACATTTAATAGGCTTATATAACATTTTTTAGTTGGAATGAAAAACAGTCCAACTGATCGAAAGAGTCATTATGTTTGAGTAAATAGAATAAGAAAAATATTCAAATCACTTTGTTAAAGCTTATCTAATTTTGTACCTGTAGATATCGTATTTTATCCGGTTCAATACTTTAAAAATATAAATTTTATTTTTTTTGACTCATATACTAGTCAAGACTATATGTATGATTTGAAAAATAACTCAAGGTCTAAAAAATAAAAAAAAGAGCAAAAAATACTAAAAATAAAAAGTGGAACCCTAAATTTATTTATAAATAGAGGGGATGTCCTCACTTTAAGAGGGATTGGAGAGTGAGAAAAAGAGACTTTCTAAGAGAGAGAGTCTACACTTTTATTCATCTTTCATTTTCTTCCATTCTTTTTCTTAAAATAGTTTAAATTTCTTACACTTTGACTTATAATATTTCTTGTTCATTATTCTTCATCATTTCTCTTCTTCATACATATGTAGTTGATATTTTTTTGTTTCCTTTTCCTTATATAAGTTGTTTATTACTTTTTTATCATTTCTCCTACTATTAATCTTAAGTTTATTTTCATGCATTGATGATTTCTTTACAAGTTTGATAATGAAATGTTTTTGTCATCAACTCAATCAATGAGGATGAGGATAAAGCTTTTGAGGGGTGTAAAATTAACTCAATGTGAATCAACCCTTTAATAGGTTGAAACATTTGATACAAAGATCCCCTATGATAATTTCTCATACATAATCTTAAGTTTATTTTCATGCATTGATGATTTCTTTACAAGTTTGATAATGAGATGTCTTTGTCATCAACTCAATCAATGAGGATGAGGATAAAGCTTTTGAGGGGTGTAAAATTAACTCAATGTGAATCAACCCTTTAATGGGTTGAAACATTTGATACAAAGATCCCCTATGATAATTTCTCATACATAAAAATATATAAATTAGGGAGTATAACCTCTATACAATATTATGCAAATATTTAAG
>QANY01011905.1:388499-515823 GCA_003255025.1 Datisca glomerata | reverse complement strand
AAGTTTCCAATCCCATGGCTTCTGATAGGATAAGAAAGTCAAATACATTGGTCGAAAATGAAAACAAATTAAAGAGGGGAAACGAATCATAGTAAAAGATGTTTTGGTCTGTGTTCTACTGTTATGCAGTTAAACAGATGATAGTTGTTTCCAAAGTCCAAGGGAATTTCAAAGCTAATAGCATGTATTTCAGCAAAATTAAGGTCAATTGATGACTTTCGGATAAACCAAGAAAGAATAAATTTGTCTTGGCTTCTTGCCTTTGAGTTTCTAAGGACTGTTTGGAAAGCAGGAAATGATGTCTCTTTTGAACAGAATATTATAAAGCTAAGATTTTCTCAGCTGCTTTTTTTGCAAAAGATGGGAAATGGGTCATCAAGGAAAAGAATGAAAAGAAGAAAGGATTGAATTGAAAGTATTTGAGAATCTCTGGCTTTGGAATGCTTTAGGCTTTTTTCTTTAAGTATATCGGCATCTGTGGCGCCAAAGCGTTAAGCTTTCCAAACAGGAAGCCATGGTAGCTACAGGTCAGTTTAATGAAATTGAAATACATGCAGTTCCCTCTCATGCTTTGAATGTTACTAGGAACTCAATAAGCTCAAAAACTAGAGAGAGAGAGAGAGATAGCAACTACTGTTGCGCACCGCCTTCAAATTTATATAGTGAAATACAGAATGTTCATCATGAAAGCTGTTTTCAAAAATACTAAAAAAATAATTATGTGTTAGCAGATTTTATTGATATCATCTTGTGTTTTGACATTTCTTTAGTACATTTTAGTACATCCCGCAAAATCAAACAACTTCGAACCCGACCTTCGTAGTCGCTCTTGCTTCATGCAAAACTCTTCTGCTAGTTTGCTAATCTATCAGTAAAAACAGTGTTAGTATCTATGAACAAACCTCAAAATAAATCCTGGTTCGGTATCACTCCATGCGCCTTTTTCAAATTCAAACTTCGTTATTCAACCCAATCCTTGAACAATAACATCATATACAGAGGAATATTTACTGCAGCAATCACAGAAATCAGCCGGAATGTCCGCAGAAGTCGTTGGACCACAAACATTGTCCTTGATTTTCCTGTTCTTGAAGGTAATTTTGCCATTTGATCAGTATCTGCAGTCATATCCACACTAACCTCCATTTCTGAAGAAACTGTTTTTCTAGCTGTTGGCCGCATTACAGCATTACCCCTGCCACCCGAATATATGGGTAAGCTATAAAACAAGAGCGGAAAACAAGGAAATTTAAGCGAAAAAAGCTATATACAAAATAACGTTCATACTAAGTGACGAGACCAACTAGATTGAAAAGAGTATAGTATATAAAATCGCACCTTTCTACTAGATTTGCCTCCCTTGAACGTGTAATAAGGGTACTGGAGGCCTTCTTGACGAGATGCATTGTTCCATCAGCGTCCCATATCATCTCATATTCGCAATCCAAATCCTCGTTCTTCTCTTTAGTTCCACTTTTCATTAGCTCTCTCATATTCTCCATTAATTGGCTAAACCAATGCCCCAAACTCAAGCCACTAGTTGGCCAAAGCAGGGGTGCGAGAAGGGTCAGAACAAATAATGACCCATACCTGAATATTTCAACAAATGTATCGTAAGAAAACACATTGATTGAAAAGAGTGAAAACGTACATAAGAAATAAGAGCGAAAAGGTTACCATATATAAATGTATGTCTGCCACGGAAGAAAACACAATCGGGTAACGACTGCTTCTTCTGGATTAGATGAATTTGGATGTGTAAAGTTACGGGCAGATAAAAGCATGAACGATGGAAACAAATTACCCTGCTGCCAACTTACAGTCCCCAGAGTTTGCTGCACAATATTTTCATATGAGCCACAGTCATATAGATACTAGATTAACGTGTGCAAAGCCACATTATGTAGTTACCTCGATCACAGATCCAATATTTGATTTGTGAATCACCGTGCACTGATCATGATCATGGCCGGATAAAACTAGCACCTGCAAAAGCGATATGTTATAACAAGCAGAAGTAGTTCTATAAACTAACACCTTGGGGTTGGTGTAGAGTTTGTTCTCGAGCGCTTCTACATGTTCAAGTTTCATTTTACTCGCATCTCAAGGTCTTCATTGTGTTGGGAAAGACATTTTCTACCAAATCTCTGAAAATGTCTAAAATGCTACTACAACTACATGGCTAAAATACTATCGAGACTCGAACAAGACAGTGGCATTACGTTATTTCAGCATCTCCTATACTTATTTTCAAGCAGCATAGGAAGAGCACTCACAGGTTTGATCAAGTCCAGTAAGTCCGTTGATGATTTCTCAGTAACGTAGTTTTGGTACCTGGAAGATTACACTGTCACAACATAACCCACAGTCCACAATTTTTGTTTTACAACTTAAAGAGGGAGATGAAGCTCACATGATTTCTTGATCGCGGGAAAATCGTGAAATCCGCTGAACATAAAAATCACATGTAAGCTCAAATACTGACCTGCTTATGCCTTATAAGCTTTCAGATGCAAAACTAACATACAAGTGAGAATAACGATATGCCATTGACAAGAATATTTTGTTAATTCTCTTAACCATGAAAAAATGTATACCTGATTGATGATTGGGGAATATCGATGAGGACCACAATAAGTCGAATCATTCCGATACAATGGAATATGGGTTAGCAAAACCCTCGGATACAGCTGAACATCTAGAAATGTTTCAAGGTTAGATTACTTGTATGCTCCCCACACCAACTTATCAAGACTGAAACCAATATCATAGCACATACCTTTGGAGACATTCTTAATAAATTCCCTAGTTTGAGAAGTCAATTTATTTTGGGGATTCCCTGTTGATGAGGTTCAAAGTCATGTTACAGATACAGAAAGCATATAAAGATTGCAAATATAGATGCCCACAACAAAGTAGATCAACAAACTACCATAAAAAGACACTGATTCCATTAAACTCCAATATATTTCTCTAATTTTTAGCATCGCAAAGACACTATAGGAGGATGCTAAGTTACCGTCTAGAGTTTGGGCATCGATGGCTATAAACTCAACTTTTCCAACAGTAAATTGGGAGTTTCTGACGCCAAATTCATTTTCATATCGTTTAATAACCTGTAAGAATGTGTACATTGTTAATATCCATTACAGAATGAATGAAATAAACGTATCCATCGAGAAAATCTATTCTCGATTATGGCTATGTGTTCCATAGGGAAGACATTCTACATCAGTTCAGTTAAAAATAAGCACGTCCTCAAATATATTTCTCAATTCTTTGTGAATAATAAATCCGGTTCATTAAAGGGATTGCTTCCCCGTCTTTAAGGGAGATTCCAAGTCCCACAAGCGACCTTTTTCTGATAAGATCCTTGCCTACTTTAAACTCTCCATTCACTCCAATCGCCCAATTTATAAGAAATCTCAAACCATTTTCACATTACAACAGAATTGACAATGACCGATGTGTAGTCCAGAAGTTCAGAAGCACTGATTCAGTAATGCTAGTTATATACCTGTGGCCTGTAGGAGTGCAAAGCTGCATAACCAACGTCATGATTTCCAGGTAGCCAATTCACCTTCACATCTTTATCTCTTCCTCGTATGTTCAGACGAAATATATGCTTAAAGCGGCTTAAAGATTCCTGCCACCTAATCAATTACAATATGTCAAGGGTATTGCACGTCCCACTGATACATGAAAATAAATTAGGGCAGTACGAATTAGTAATAGTCAGATAGGAAGCAATAGAAAGTCATTCACAGCTTCAGCAGCAATATCTTCAAGTCCATGGAACAACTTCAAATTACAAATGGTAACACTGAATCAAAGTGGAAAAGCATGAAGTTTATATCTTTATACCCAATTGCCAATAGCAGCTTGCTACTGAAACAAAAGGGGTAGTTCAGTAAAATGAATTAGAAAGGATAGAGCTTATATTTTCATGCAAATCCAAATTTGTTTTATGACGAAAGACACCAGCCGATACCTTTTCAGACTTAAGATTGGACAAACTCTAGGGGTTGAAAAATGAAAATCCACAATCCATACTGTCATACAACTGTCGATTTTGATAACTGGGTGAAAAGAACCCAATGCGCACAGACAATGACTCATTCTAACTACCGAGCTACAACCTAGAGAATATGCAAAAGAATCCAAATTCCAAATAAAGAGGCTTACTCTTCATCTGATAAATAAGGCCCCCCATCAAAATAATCACCCAAGAACAAAATGACATTTGGTTCGAAAGGCAGGATGGATGCAGAATATGCTCGGCGCATGAACAAATCAGTATAGAATTGTGCAATCTCCAAAGCAAGTGATTTTGGAGGAAGATTTAGGGAGGTTCTATCCATAAGCTGTCAAATACAACATATCTGTATAAGAATTGGATGTAAAAGATACTCACATTTACTTTATTTTATTCATTTACTTCTGTGAATTTCAGTAAAAGGATAAATTTTCACCTGTGGATCTGTTATAACGGCAACTTTCACATAATCACTGGATTCTCCTGCTCCATGCATCTAAAAATACAGCGAAGTTTAGTAATCTAGCAATGATGCATAAGCACATGTACTTGTGGATACAACATGTATTCTTTGTCTCTAATTTGCCCTTTAAGTTTTGGCCTTAAAAATATGAATTTAAACTTTTATGGGCTAGCAGTCCATAGAATGCCATTTAGTACAAACGATCAGAACTCCTCAGGACATGTGGTTAACGCACGCTACATAGCTGACGTGCATCAAATAGACGAAAAAGGAATGGTCTCGGTTTCAGAAACAAAGGCGACCAAGACAGCATAGTCAATTGACGAATTTAGGATTTGAACTACTATAACAAAATCAGACTCACAGATCTAAATTCAAAGCATAAAACAAAATATGAGCTCACTGATCAACCTTAAGTTCCCCCCAAACTCCACAACTTTCATGATTTACAAGAAAGAACCAAAGAGGGGACTGAAAAAGAACAAACTCATAATGAATTATACCGTGGGATGCGAAGGTGACGGATGAGGCCAAGAACATGTATACAGAGAAGGCAGCCAAAATGCAAACATCTCTCCGTAGAGAATGGAGAGAGCCCAAATGACGCATAGTATCAATGTCAATTCCTTCTGCTTCATTTCTTAAAATCTCTTTAATAACTCACTGTTCACCCTTCTGCTTAGATTTTCTTGCAAAGCCGAATACCAAAATCCGTCACTTCGCCTCCCGCTGATTTTCCCGGCAGATTCGTCACAAAGTTTCTTTTTTTCCCTCGGAATTTTAAGTCTTGGGTGCTGTCTGCTGATGCTGTGTGATCCAGCCCTGGTTTATGTCAGGGTTTTATTTTTTGCTGAACTGAACATACACGGACTATTTTGCAAAAATAACTCATACATTAATTTTTTCTACGAATCATCTCTTACTCACATTCCACTCAAAATGCACTTATTAAGTTACATGTTTATTTTTCATCTTATTTCTCCTTCTTTGTTTTTCATTTTTTTGACTTCTTCATTTTCTTCTACGTTTTCTTCTTCATTTTTTACTTCTTCATGCAACAGCAAAATATTTATTTATTTTCTTTTTCATGTTCATGAATTTTCTGAGAATATTTTTTTTTTCTGAAAATATTTTTTTATAGATTTAAATCATATCTAGCCACAAACCAGATCTAAAAAAATGAATTTTTGCCCATTTTTATAAATCTGAACTAGAAGATTTAATGACAAACCAGATCCAGTCAAATCTAAAAATGAGTTTTTGGCTATTTTTACAAATCTGAATCATATCTAGCCACAAACCAGATCTAAAATAATGGCTACACTATATACTACACGATGGCTACACTGGCATCATGTAACCATCGTGTAGTCTACACGATGAGTACATTAGCGTCGTGTAATCTACACGATGAGTACACTAGCGTCATGTAGTCTACACGATGAGTACACTAGCGTAGTGTAGTCATCGTTGAGACTACACACTGACTATACTAGTTTCGTGTAGCCTAAACGGTGTGTACACTAACGTCGTGTGAACTATGTGTATACTACACGATGACTATACTAGCATCGTGTAGACATCGTGTAGTCTACACGATGTCAGTGTACTCATCATGTAGACTACACGATGCTAGTATAGTCATCATGTAGTATACACGTAGTCTACACGACGCTAGTGTACACATCGTGTAGACTACACGATGGCTACACGATGCTAGTGTACCCATCGTGTAGTATACACGTAGTCTACACGACGCTAGTGTAGTCATCATCGTGTAGTCTACACGATGACTATACGATGTTTGTGGCTAGATATGGTTCAGATCTGTAAAAATAGGTAAAAATCTATTTTCATATCTAACCCAAATCTGGTTTGTCGTCAAATCTTCTAGTTCAGATCTATAAAAATGGATAAAAATTTATTTTTTTTTTAGATCTGGTTTGTGGCTAAATATGATTCAGATATGTAAAAATAGGCAAAAACTCATTTTCAGAAAAAAAAAATATTCTTAGAAAATTCATGAACATGAAAAAGAAAATAAATAAATGTTTTGATGTTGCATGAAGAAGTAATAAGATGAAGAAGAATACGAAAAAGAAAATGAAGAAGAAGTGGAAAAAATGAAAAACAAAGAATGAGAAATGAGATGAAGGGTAAACATGTAACTTCATAAGTGCATTTTGAGTGGAAGGTGGGTCCAGGGGCCAGCAGTAGTAAAAATTAGTGTATGAGTCCATTTTTATAAAATGGTTATTGTAAGGGTCTAGTTTAGCAAAAAACCCTTTATGTCAAGTGTCAACATTTAACGTTTTATTTATTCATATTTACTAATTATTGGTGTTTTAACAATTTTTCAGCAAATTTCCAACCGTACTGATCATTACTGAAATATTTTCTGCTTAATTATGAAAATAGGGATTTTTAGTACTCTACATTACTTTTTAAATAAATAATTAAAATAAGGTATTTTTGGAATTAATTCCAAAAGTAAGGTGCATTTTGTAAAAGATGATTTTGCGGTGGTGTGCACAAAAATCGAGCCATGTGGAAGTTGTCTTTTGCAAAGACGATTACATAAAAGTTTAAGTCGTGTTTGCAAAATATGACCTCATTTTAATGAAGTCATCTTTGCAAAAGATGACTTTACATTGTACCCTTTTAAAATCGCACTTCACGATTTTAGAAGGAGACAGAACCTAGACAACCAAAATAACTCTCCTCCCTCCTCTGAAGTTTAGGCACTGCATCCCTTCCTCATGTCGCTGACATTAACTCCCTCTCACTCGCATTCTCATAAAACCTCCTAAATCTTTCAAATCACAAGTAAGAACTCCTCAAACCCCAGGTATATTTTTAACTCATTTTATCTCTTAAATTTGTTCTTCAAATCTTAAAATTGTTCATTTTTATGAATGAAAAACTAGATCAGATACCTATTCAAAGTACTAAGATATGGAATGAAACATATGAAAGGTTTGCGTTTTGAAAGTAAGGCAGGCCTTAAGTATGCTTTTAAAAGATATTTGATACTCAGACATCAACATTTTGGTGTGGTAACGTCATTGTCAAACATTTGGGTTATAAAATGCAAGAAGTTTGACGAAGGTTATCAATGGAAAGTTCGTGCATGTCGTCGAAAAGCACATAATATGTTTGAAATAACCTAATGCACCAGACCTCACACATGTGTCTATGCAAGATTATCACAAGACCATTCATAGTTAGACTCAATATTGATTGCACGAAAGTTGCAGGGTGCCGTGAAACAGGATCCAACTACATCTGTTGCAGCACTTCATCAAATGGTGAAAGATAAATTTGGATATGATGTGCATTACATAAAGGTCTGGGAAGCTAAACAAAAAGCAAATGTTAAAGTGTTTGGTGATTGAGATCAATCTTACCAGCAGCTACCAATATGGTTGAATTTGCTTATGAAATCGAATCCTGAGACTGTAGTTCAATGGAAAGCACATAACAAATATGAACCAAGTAATATGATGTTCGGAGATGTGTTCTGGTCCTTTGTTATTGCTATAGAAGGATTCAAATATTGTAGACCAATCATTCAAATTGATTATACATTTTTATATGGCAAGTATAAACATAAGTTGTTGATTGTCACGTCAGTTGATTCAAATGGACATATCTTTCCAATTGTTTATGCTATAGTTGATGATGAAACCATAGATAGTTGGTCATGGTTTTTGTATTTCTTGAGGCGTTACATTACATAGAGGGAGGGACTGGTGTTAATATCTGACCGACATGCTGGTATAAAAGTTGCAGTACATAATCAACAACTTGGGTGGTCAGAACCATTAGCCCATCATCGATATTATTTGAGGCATGTTGTGAGTAACTTTAATGACAAATACAAGAACAAGACTCTGAAAATTTTAGTATTTAGAGAGGTAATGAAATATCAGCAAAGAAAGTTTTGAACTCTACATAGATGAAATGAAGAAAATAAACAGTCGGTGTGTGTACTTCTTTGATAATATTGAAAAGAAAAAATAGACTCTAGCATTCGATGGTGGATATTGATATGGTTGGATGACAATAAACGTTGCAGAATGCTTTAACAGAGATATATGGCAGACTGTTTCTCCCCTCATTTGCTTTCATTTAGTGGAATGACATCGACCAGATCGTGTTCTAAGATATTTCAGTATGATTCAACATATGCCCGAGCCATGTGGTACCAAAAGACGGTTGCATGACATCGACTTAAGGGAGAGAAATGAACTAAATTGGGGCAAGGTATATATTGAGAGATGGGATGCACATAGGGCATACATTACTGAGGGGGACGTGAATGAAGATGGATATGATAGCTCATACATGTTATGGTATCAGAGAATCACACGACAATACATAACTCAACAATGAGCGTTATATGATTTAATGATAATTTTTTCATTAATTTATGTAAGTAATAGGCTTATATGGTCATTTAATAAGTAACTTATATAACATTTTTTTATCTGTGCAAAATGACAGTTTGGACAATATTAATAATTTGACACTTGATTATGCTGTGCCATCTTGGATAATGTCTTGAATCCGTAATGTGTGTGAGATAGCCGTACAAGCAATAAAGACAAGTGGATGCGGCTTATCAAGCTCTTTTGTCCCGAAGGTATGAAGTGCATAACTCATCTCAAAGAAGTCAACAAGAATCAGACATGCCTCGAGACGAACCATATATGTCTCAGCAAGAGCCATACACACTGACAGTCTTTTATACATTTGAAGGTGAGTCAGGGACTCAACTTGGTTCCATTTCTAAACTATTTCATCAACCTCAATGTCGTAGAGGAGGACGAGGTGTCGCTCCTAGAGGAGGAGGTAGAATACGTGCATGAAACTCATCTATTGTGGAAGATGCTCCTATTGTAGAGGAAAACATAGCTATTATGGAGGAAGGTCCATCACAAGTAACTTAATTACAAACATATGAAAGACGTCTAAGAAGAATAAGAAGAAGACCACCGTGTGAAACGTGATGGACTTATTTGTATTATGTAACAAACGTTTTCAGAACAATCAATGTATTTGGATTTGTAATGTTATTGATCATATTGGAATTGCAATGGTGTTTTAAGTCATATATTTGTGTCTTTAAGTTTTATGATTTGTTGAAAATGTAGGCTGCTCATTGAATGTGTTGGAATATAAGATTATAAAATGTTCTGCAGGATGATTTTTGTATGCAGGTTTGATTGTTGAAATGAGTGAACTCAAAGAAGTGTAGTAGAGGTTGGGGGAAAGACTAAACTCGTCTATTATAAAGACGACTTCAATGACAAGGGAAGTCATCTTTTATAAAGACGACTTCATTGTAGCCTGAAGTATGGTGCGATTTTTATAATGATGAACAAAGTAATGCTGAAGTCGTCTTTGTAAAAATGATTTTTGCCAACTGAAAATCGTCTTTGTAAAAGACGACTTCCAATATGTCCAAAACTACCATAGTTTTGAAAATAGTTTCAATAATACAACAGTTTTGGATTTTTTTTTTAAAAACAACGTTAAAGCTAAAAAACCCCAAAAATTTAGCAACTGTATGATAAGAAATATTGTAATTACGTTCAGTATCTCTTTAATTAAAATTATTAATTAAAATTATTATCATCAGTCATCAAATAAAGCTTAAACAGATAATAATTCCATTATTTTTTTGTCACGCGATAATAATTTCATTAATAGCCAATTCAATCTTAAAAGGGCATTTCATTTTTTTGTTAAAAAAAGTGGATAGAGTAAGAGCTGATCCACATATTAGATAAGCAACCTTGCGTCTATCATTCCCTTATTGTGTAGTTGGAGCCAAGAGGAGGGAATATGTTTGCAAAATCAAGATCGTCTGTATAAAAATAGACGATTATGATCATCTCGACACGTGTATTGAGATCGTCTGTATAATATGTTTTAATTTTATTTTTTCACGTCTTATTTTTTTCTTAAATTAAATTTTATTATTTATTTTTTGAAATGTACGGTTCAAATTCAATATGATTATCTCTCCACATCAACTGTATCATAGTCAAAGCTAAAGAACATCAGAAAATGAGAATCCAAGACATAAACATACTCTCTCTCAAAACCACCGACACCACTTAATTGAAGCTAAGGAAGAATGAGTGGATAACCCGTTATCCCACTTTGGAGCCCAAAATTTAAGTTTAATGATCAGTTACATAAATTAATTTGGTAATAACAGTTATTGTTGGATGTTGGTTAATCAATTTTCTTTGTGGAGTTTGTTATTAAGAAAAATATTGTGTAATATTGAGTTTTGAATGTGATTCATATTTTGAAGAGGTTGTGGTTAAAGTTCGATGGTTCTACTTCAATAGAAAGTGAGAGGTGATTCTATTCTAAAAAGAGTATCCCGTGATAAGATGACTCTAGCATAAAAGATAGATGACAATCTTAGATGTGAGATAGAGAAAGATCTTAGAAAAGGATACTACACGATATTGAGAGGTTAGTCATTCTCATCATCATTCTATACATATTCTAGGCATCGGTAAATAAAATATTTACATAACATTTAATAGGCTTATATAACATTTTTTAGTTAGAATGAAAAACAGTCCAACTGATCGAAAAAGTCATTATGTTTGAGTAAATAGAATAAGAAAAATAGTCAAATCACTTTGTTAAAGCTTATCTAATTTTATCTTTGATCTGATTAGATCTAATAACTTGAAAGAGAAATATGTATTATGAAAATTTGAACGTTTTGTGTACAATGATATGAGATATAAACGACATGTAGATAGCATAATATTATGAATGATAAACTAATTAATGTTGCCTACTATGAATTTTAATATCAACAATAACAAAGTGCTTGTATAAGAAAAGATAAATACGTCATGCTTAAATTTATTACTATTCATTTCCTAAAATGTGACAAATATGTATAATGTTTTGCCTATATAAAAGTTATTTTTATCGTATATCTAACCATTACACTTAGCTCATTTAAAAAAAATCTCAGTTCTCTTACTATAAGAAAATAGTTATTTTGCGATAATTTTTTAATCTTTTGTAACAATTTTTAATCATCGCAAAAGTTAATGTGAATATTTCAAGACCATATTGCGAGATCCATCATCGTAGAAGCTATTGCAATGATTTTCTCAAACTGCTGAAATATAGTTGCTAAAAACGGATTTATCGCGATGCTGATGTAATTGTGGTTGTAGAGTATTGAAACCTAATGTGTATAGTATTCTTTTATGAGAAATAAACATATATAATATGCATATATTATAACTTAAAGTCTTAGTGGGTTATCAGCCTATATATGTATGCATTACATCATTCATATTTTAAATGGACTCTAAAAACTTAGCTGTCAGCCTTTGAATATCTTAGTGGCCACTAACTAAAGTAATTTCAAATGAGATTTTTAAATTGCTGCCTGAAAAGTGCTGACTTTAATTAAGAAAGATAAATTACTAATTTGGAACCAATTTGGAACCAAATTACATACCTTGTCTCATTGGTTTTGAATTATCAGTAATAATCAAAAGCCAAGTCGATTGTATGATTTTGGGAATGAAATAGAATTTTTTTTTTCTGCTCAACTACAAAAGAAAGTTACAAAGGAAACTAATGGAGAATTAGAATATGAAATTCGTAGGAATAAATGGTTTCTAATTAAGAGCAGTTATATTTTCGTATGAATAAATTAAAAATTGAGTAGAAATAGGCTAACAAGACATATTGTGTGAATTTTATATTTAAATTTCTATGAATTTCAAGACATCAGTCGCGGGTAAAAAAAAAAAATATTTTCATTCTGTCTTTGTTTTTTCATGGATAAGTTTTGTTACATGTAAAGTAAAAGTCATTTTGGAAAGCCTTGTTTTTAGCCTTTACTAATTACTTTCGCTTTTAATTTGTTCTCTTCTAAAACAAATTAGCTTCATATTTAAGACTCCTTTCCACTACGTTTCTTGTGAATACTACTATTTCCATTTAGCCAACCATTAACCTAAAGGAAAAAAAAACTATTTGTACATGTAGATATCGTATTTTATCCGGTTCAATACTTTAAAAATATAAATTTTATTTTTTTGACTCATATACTAGTCAAGACTATATGTATGATTTGAAAAATAACTCAAAGTCTAAAAAATAAAAAAAAGAGCAAAAAATACTAAAAATAAAAAGTGGAACCTTAAATTTATTTATAAATAGAGGGGAGGTCCTCACTTTAAGAGGGATTGGAGAGTGAGAAAAAGAGACTTTCTAAGAGAGAGAGTCTACACTTTTATTCATATTTCATTTTCTTCCATTCTTTTTCTTAAAATAGTTTAAATTTCTTACACTTTAACTTATAATATTTCTTGTTCATTATTCTTCATCATTTCTCTTCTTCATACATATGTAGTTGATATTTTTTTGTTTCTTTTTCCTTATATAAGTTGTTTATTACTTTTTTATCATTTCTCCTACTATTAATCTTAAGTTTATTTTCATGCATTGATGATTTCTTTACAAGTTTGATAATGAGATGTTTTTGTCATCAACTCAATTAATGAGGATGAGGATAAAGCTTTTGAGGGGTGTAAAATTAACTCAATGTGAATCAACCCTTTAATGGGTTGAAACATTTGATACAAGGATCCTCTATGATAATTTCTCATACATAATCTTAAGTTTATTTTCATGCATTGATGATTTCTTTACAAGTTTGATAATGAGATGTCTTTGTCATCAACTCAATCAATGAGGATGAGGATAAAACTTTTGAGAGCTGTAAAATTAACTCAATGTGAATTAACCCTTTAATGAGTTGAAACATTTGATACAAAGATCCCCTATGATAATTTCTCATACATAAAAATATATAAATTAGGGAGTATAACCTCTATACAATATTATGCAAATATTTAAGTTTTAATTTTTTTATGTTCTTACAAGTTTTTTCTTTTCCAGATTTGATTCATCATTTTTATGAAACTTAATTGAACTAATTACCATTCAGGATCATTCCTAGCAATGAAGGAATAAAAGAAAAATGGCAATTGATGAACTAAGTATGTAAAAAATTACAAGATATATATTTATGAATTTTATAGTCTAAAATTATTTATATATAAAAGAATTTAATATTATTTTATTTATATTTTAATTACTTTATGTTTAAAAAATTAAAATAAATAAAAAACCCTCTTTTTAGAGGGTACATATATTTTTTTTAATTTTAATCTTAAATTTATGTATTTTTCTTTTATTTTCTTCTATTATTATTTTTAACTTATTTACATATTTTTGTCTATTTTTATCACGTATTCTTTTTATCCTAAATATTTTGTACTATTCACCTCTTACACATTTCACACATTCCATTTTTTTATCAAATTTATAATTTTTTATATTTTTATTCTTTTTTTTTTTATAATTTTGTCTTTGTTTACTTGTTATTTATTTATGTATTCCTATCATTTTGTTATAATTCACCCGATAATATGTATTCTTGACTTATTCACTCACAATTAGATAATACGTATGTGTATGAGTCACAATCTTAACAATCATATTTAAGAATTTTGTTAACTTCATTATTTAGTTTTGTTTTCACTAAAGAAAACCACTATGACCTACTTTGAGATTTTTTAAATATCATATTTTTTTGAACTATTGAGGTGAGAAATTATTTTTGGGATACCGAGAATAACTTCAATAATGTTTTGATTATAAAAAATATATAAAAAACAAAAAATAATTTTCAATGGTCTTTGTATCACCCATTAAAGGTCATTTATTTTGTTTATTTTTATGATGCAAAATGTACTAAATAGGACATTCAAAAATGAATTTCTTTAATCTTATTTTAAAATATAATTTGGATAATATTTGGTAACCATTTTAACAACGGGTGTTGTAGGGTGCTAATACCTTCCCCATACACAAATGACTTCCGAACCAACTTTGAGTTTTCATAGACCAAAATTTTTATTTTAAAATTGGGTGACCAATCACACCCTAAAATGATTGGTGACGACTCCGAATTTCTTTTCTCCATAAATGATTCTTTTTTAATCGCCGCTCCGTGTCGCATGGTCGTTGCGATAGCTTGGCAACTCCACTGGGGAGAAACAATTGGTCTAACCATTTTTAGATTAATAGAGAGTCAAGCTAAAATTGTATCGTATGCTATTCTTTTGTGTGGTTATTTGTTTGATTATTTGATTCATTATTTTTTTTCTAAATCATGCTTGTATTTGTATATAGTTCATTTTTTATGAAGTATATTTCTTTATATAATTTTTAATTTCACACATATACACTAGCCCTGTACCCGGGTTTTCTCTTTAGGATTAGCAAGAGTAGTGGAATGCCTTCATGGAACTGTAGTTCCTGTGTAGGCTCATGAAAGTTCTCACTCAGATCGACCATTTTGAGATACCATTTTGGGGCCCATGTTAATCCGTTCGGATAATAGTGCGGACAACCTAAGAGCCTATTAAGAGATTTGAGAGCTCAACCACACATGCATTTTGTTCTTAGAGCCCATCTTATGACTAATGTTTGATAGAAATAAAGATTCTGCTTAAATATTATATCATGACTAAGTTTGTTCATGTATATATGTCCTACGCTCTTTAAACATTTCTTTTCTTCCCCATTGTTTCACTTCTGACTTAATCCTTCTTTTTTGCATACATGCATCATGCTGCGTAATAGGGATTGTAAATAAGTATTCAATTCATTCATATTTTAGAGACCATGACTTCTACTCTGAGTATGATAGAAGATCAAGTTACAACAGCCCAATGGTCAGAGGAAATGCATAAACGAAAAGGAGATTGTCTGAAAAAGGAGGATGTCGTTCTTCTACCATCAATCACTAAGATAGAGTTCTCACACACTGACTTGGAGAGGTTGCAAAATATATGGGAGAATTTTTCACCGGAGCATAAAAATTTGTTTTTCAACAAATATGGTCACATCGCTTATCTTCTGTATATTACAATCAATGCTCCCGTTCTTAAGGATTTCATGTATTTTTTGGACCCTGTATACATATGTTTCACCTTTGGAATAATTGATCTTACTCCTACAATTGAAGAATATCAAGCTCTACTAAATGTCCTGGTGCAAAGCACGGATAAAGTTTATAATTACGACAAAAAGCTCACATTGAAGAGAGCTTTATCCAAGCTCTTGGGTACTGTCTATACATCTAAGATTGAGAAAAGGGTTGAAAGTTAAAGGGGGGAATGAGTGTGTAGCGTTGGATTACCTCCTAGATCTCACCCAAAATGTCTTGAAGGAGGATGAGGGTATGACTCTTTATGCACTGTGTATTTATGACACCGTATTATTTCCAAATATTCAAGGTTATGTGGATGATAAAGTGATGAATTTTTTTCTGTGTTAACCTAGTTATCTCAATTCTCGCTCAGACTTTTCATTCTTTAAATCACATACGAGTGTTTGGAAAATGAAAGTTCATCGGCTCGCCATCTCTTTTGTGTATTTGGATTCTTAGCCATCTAAGATGTCCACCAAATTTTAAATGTCCTCAAGTTAAGTTTTCAAGTCCATGGATGAAGACGAGAATCTCATTGCAGAATTTGGAATGGCCAAATGAAATCCGCAGTTTCCCATAAAAGGGGTGTGGCTCTCACACCTATCAAAGCTTAAAGATGAGGATGTTATCTGGAAAGCCCACTAAATACCGTTGACATTGATGATCTACAGATGTGGTGACTATCAATGGGTCCCACTCCCAGGACCATGGGGTTGTACTAGTTATGCTCCATTAATGGTGCTCCGTCAATTATACATGAGATAGTTTGTCTCTACCACACACGCATTGAAGGACATTGAGATCAGCTATGATTCTCAAGATATTGAACAAAAATTGCAGTAGCTAATTGGAGCTTGAAAAATAATGAGAAGGGTGTGAAATGAGAAGAACCACATTAATTGCACAGAGGAGAAAGAAGAGTGGCTTGAGAGTAGAAGCAAGGTAACTATTTCCTTACCAGTTGAGGAGTTACAATCATACAAGTTACCGGAAGCTCGTTAGGAGATTGTTAAAAAAAGGAGCGGGATGAATTATATGAGGAGCATTAAAAGAATTTAGCACTCTGAGAAGAAAATAAACGTATAAAAGTCGAGACAAATTTATCTAGCAAACACAAGATCAAAGCTGAAAAATAACTCAGAGATTTAAGAAACAAGGTTAAGGATCAAGAATATCTGAAGCGGAAAAACTTAGAGTTGGGAACTGACACTCACAAACTGAACAACAAAATTAGAAAGATGGTAGAGGACAATGAGAATGTGAGGAGTAATCTATGAACGAGAGGATCAAATCATGAAGCTAGAAAGGAAAAATAATCTTGTACAAGAGGTTTTAGAAGAGGTTAAGGGGGCTATCGATAAGAAGAATGCGTGCATCGTTGAGTTATAAGAACAATATGACTCATTACGATGAATCACTGATAATTTACAAGTTGATTTGGAGAATCAAAAAGTTAGGAAGACTGAGTCACCAAATGATAGTGAAGAACTATTGAAAGTCATTGCAAGCCTTGAGCACCAAGTTAGAGCGTATCAGAATGTCGACTCACTGAGATATGATTACCAATTACTATAACAAGAGCACGAATTGATTCGACAATGATCAGTGCAGGCTATAGAATGGCTTAAAGGCGTGACTGTGAGAGTGAGCAATTTGGCAGAACAAGCATCATTTTTGAAAAAAGTGTTTTGCTCATCCATCCTAATGGGGAGAACTTGTCTAATTTTTAGAAGTCAACAGAAATTTGAGTCATTTTGGTCATTTTGTATTAGCTCATATTGCAGAGGAGTATAGTTGACTTCTACACACTCAAATGTAATGGATGACTCTACTAGTTGAATGAAATTGAGTACTTTTAGACATCACTTTGCGCAATATCATTTCTCATGCATAAATTTACTTTCATTATTATTATTGTTATTATTATTTATTCTTCTTCATTAGCAAAATCTACCATCTCATTGTTTTATTTTTATTTATTTTAAGAAAACTTTTTAAAGATAGCCCGTCAACTCTGACATCCCTATCGAATGCGAGCTCAAGTTAGGGTCATGGATAAGAAAGAAAGAAAGCAATCGTGTGAGAAAATGAAAGAATAAATTAGGGTGCTGAAAGAGCAAATGGCCAGAGTCCTGGAACTCCTCACCAGTAAGAGAAAAGCTTGTCTTGAAAATCCGCAAAGAGCTCAATCATCATAAAATCAACTGCCAAATGATACTGCACCTTACCCTCATGGGCTCACTCCAACCTATCAACGTCATCAGACTGACCACTTTCATCATGCTTCACCACCAGTAAATATCCAGCACTATTCATTTCTAAATTTTTAGGAAATGATGCAGACAAGGAAAATTAGAGGTACAATCTATCCGCAATGGCACATGGCCACAACTAAGCTTTCACTCCACAAGGCGAACTCGTTAATGAGCCAATCATCATACCTGATGTTGATGACCCAAAGGGGCAGAGACTTATTACTAAACCAAGCGAAGACCCGCTGTCGAAAGATAAGCTGGACTTTTTAGAGGAAAGACTGCGCGCCATTGAAAGGTTAGATGTATATGGTACCATTGATGCCACTCAATTATGTTTGGACCCAGATGTAACCATCCCACACAAATTCAAACTACCTGAGTTTGTAAAATATGATGGTAGTGCATGCCCGAGAAGTCACCTTATTATGTACTGCCGAAAGATAGTTGCTTATGCAAATGATGGTAAGTTGCTGATTCATTTATTTCAAGACAGCTTGAGGGGGGCTGCATCTTGCTAGTATATCCAATTGGATAACCAACATATTCGGTGGTGGAAAGATTTAGGTGATGCTTTTTTAAGACAATACAAGTACAACATAGACAGGGCTCTTGATCGTCTAGATCTACAAAGGATGGAGAAAAATCCTACTGAAGGCTTTCAAGAATATGCGCAAAGTTAGAGGGAATCAGCTGCTCAGGTACACACCCTTGTCAGAAAAGGAGATGCCTGTAGTGTTTATTAACACCTTGAGATCTCCATTCTATGATAGGATGATTGGAAATGCTTCAAACAACTTCTTTGAAATTATAGTGATTGGTGAAAAGATTGAATATGAGGTAAAGAATGGAAGAATTTTGGAAGTCGTATCGGATACATCATCTGTAAAAAAAGGGCCACCGTTGAAGCGAAAAGAAGGGGGTGTACAGAAGATCAATTTTGGGTACCCATCACAAACTGTGAATTCGAGGTTGGAATTTTCAAAGTAAAGTGAAAGGCCCAAATATGTGACATCATATATGGCAAATACCTCACAAACTTCGTACAATTATCACTCTTGACAATCAACATTTCAAAACAACCCGAGACCCGGTTTCGGACCACCGACTCACCAGCAAAAAGTTGGTCAGATTGATCAGCCTCTAAGGGGAAATAGAAATAATCAACGTTTTGACCAATATGATCCAATCCCCATGTCATATACAGAACTCTTACCGCAATTGATACAGAATAATCAATTAGTGTCAATTCCTTGTGTACCTCAACAGCCACCATACCTAAGGTGGTATGATCCGACTGCTCGCTGTGATTATCATGCTGGGACAGTGGGACATTCGACTAAGAATAGCATGACAGTCTTTTATACATTTAAAGNCAATTAGTGTCAATTCCTTGTGTACCTCAACAGCCACCATACCTAAGGTGGTATGATCCGACTGCTCGCTGTGATTATCATGCTGGGACAGTGGGACATTCGACTAAGAATAGCATGACATTAAAAGGTAGAGTACAGGCATTGATAAAGGCTGAATGGTTGAATTTCAAAAAGGCTTATGGGAACCTAGATATCAATTCCAACCCTTTACCAAATCATGTGAATCCTTCCGTAAACAAATTGATGAATATTTTTCATATGGAAAGAAGGATGTGGCAGATGTGAGCACGTCAATGTAAATAATTTTCCATCTTTTTTCTAAAGTAGGGTACATTTACGCAACACGCTTAGAGGATGAAGGCATTTCTAGAAAGCATATGCATGACTTTGATTGTTTGTTTCATAAGAATGTGACCAGACATACAATTGAAGAATGTGCTGATTTTAAAATAGAAGTGCAAAAGTTGTTGGATGCAAAGATACTTACAATAAGTCATAAAGGAGAAATGAAATACTAGGAAGATGACTCTTTAATCCTCATGATAACTAAAGAATAATCTGAAGTTAATGTTGAAGTGTCATCCTATATCCCAAAACCTCTCACAATATATTATGAGGAAAAGTCAGTTCACACCACTACGTCTTATGCTCTGATGCCCATCACCATCCAAATACTGGGTGTGTTTTCTTACAAGGATTTAAGAGCAATACCGTGGAGGTACAAATATGAGGTTATTACAAGCGGTAACGATAAAAATCAAGCGCTAAATCCGTCAGACCTTAATCTCCCCATAATTAATATTTCAGGAGTAGGTGAGATGACGGGGAGTGACAGATGGTACAAGCTAGAAGTTTTGAAAATAGATAAAAGCGACAAGTTTGAAAGGAAAAGGAAAGGGAAAGACAAAGAAGGTGACAATGGTCATGAGTTCCAAGGAGAAATGCATGGCGGCCAAGTGATAGACTCAGATATAATAAGAGGTACATAGAAAGAAAGAGCAATGTCTGAAGAAGAAATTTGTGAATTTTTGAAGCTCATCAAGCAAAGAGGGTATAAGGTAATAGAACAACTCAATCGCTTACCTTCCCACATATCTTTACTACCACTCTTCTGAATTCTGAACTACATCGACAAGAATTATTGAAAGTTTTGAATCAAGCATATTTCTGTCATGACATTACGGTGGAGAAGTTGAGTGAAATATTACCGCACCAAATTTTATCACTTTCACAGATGATGAAATCCCTGCCGATGGTACTGGACACACAAGAGCTCTACATATATCAGTGAAATGTAGGGATTATGTTGTTGCAAAAGTATTTATTGATAACGACTCGTCTCTAAATGTAATGCCAAGATCCATACTAGCAAAGCTCCCTGTGGACGTGAAATATATCCGACCGAGCATGATGATAGTAAGAGCATTTGACGGTACCCAAAAAGAAGTAGTCGAAGACATAGATATACAAATTTGAATCGGGTCATTCCTATTCAATATTATTTTCCAAGTGATGGACATAAATCCAGCATACAGTTTTCTTTTAGGTTGACCATGGATTCACTCTGTTGGGGCAATACCTTCTTCCTTATATCAGAAGATGAAATTTATAATGGATCATAAACTCATTTATATATTTGGGGAAGAAGATTTATTAGTATCCAAACCGGCCACCATGCCGTATGTTAAGGCGGCAGAAGAAGCATTAGAGTGCTCATTTCGATCATTTGAGATTACGAACACCATATTTGTCACTAGTGGAAAACTCACTCCAATGCCAAACCTATCAAAAACATCTCAGATTGTGGAAAAATTGATGATAAAAGGGGGATACAAGCCACGAAAGGACTTGGGATTGAGAATCAATGCATAAATAAGTCAATCGATTGGGACAAGAATGAGCAAAAGTTTGGGCTTGGATATAGACCGACCAAGGCTGATAGAGGGAGAATGGAAGCTCAAAAGAAAGAAAAGGTGATTGCAAGGCTCAAAAATAGGGACTTCGATATGAAAATGGTAATTATACCCCATATTTCTGAATCCCTCAAAAGTGGGAGAATTTCATTCGAAGAATCGGTTACAGTAAAACAGTAAGACCTTGAAGATGATATCGACCAGCTTTCAATATCCGTAATATTGGGAAGATCATCAAGTGCAAGTACAGAGGACTTGGTTTCTCGATACGATTCAGACCATAAGCTTAACAATTGGGATGTCATCGAGCTACCAATGCTTCTTGGGAATTTTCAAGAGTAATGTGTTAATGCAAAAAATCTAGTGATTTTGCCCAATGTCTTAGGAATTTCGTTGGTATGTGCCTACATTTTCATCTATTTCATGTCATCTCTTTGAATGAAAGTCTAAAAACTTGTTTCGTTTCTTTCTGTTAATGATAAATACAATTTCAGTTCTTTTTTTCTTCATTTTATGTCTATTTTTCCATTTCTGAAATACTAGTCATACTCATGCATTGTTTATTTTCTTTTCCCGCATTCCTTTCATCCAATAATCTAATTCAAGTTTGAGAACAGTGATTTTGAAAATAAGAACATAAGAAATAACTTCGACAATCTCATTCTTTTCGTAGAGTCAGATGAAAATGACGATGATAATTTCGAACCATCTCCGAAAATGTTAAGAATGATAGAAGAGGACGGTTTTCTGAAGTAGCAAAATACCCTGAATGGGTTGCTAACATAGTTCCAGTGCCGAAGAAAAATGGGAAAGTAAGGATGTGTATCGATTATAGAAACTTAAATCGGGCAAGCCCCAAGGATAATTTTCCATTTCCTCATATCGATGTCTTAGTTGATAACACTACAAGACATTCAACCTTCTCTTTCATGGATAATTTTTTAGGGTATAACCAAATCAAAATGACTCCTGAAGAACGTGAAAGTACCACTTTTATAACTTTGTGCGGTACATTTTGTTATAAGGTTATGCCATTTGGTCTAAACAATGTAGGGGCTACTTACCAACGGGCAATAGTAACACTGTTTCATGATATGATGCATAAAAAATTGAAGTTTACGTTGATGATATGATTATCAAATCTCTTTAAGGGGAAGATCACATTGTCATTCTACGAAAACTATTTGAATGGTTGAGAAAGTTTCAGTTAAAGCTTAAACCGACAAAGTGTACATTCGCAGCATCTTCAGGGAAACTACTTGGTTTTGTCATGAGCAAGGAAGGAATAAAACTTGACCCTAACAAGGTTCGAGCCATCATTGATATACCCCAACCTCAAACTCAAAAGGAAGTTAGAGGTTTCTTAGGGAGATTAAATTATATAGCCCGGTTCATTTCACAGCTAACTGCAACTTATGAACTTATCTTTAAACTTCTCCGCGAAAATGATACAGAAGGATGGAATGATGATTGCCAAAATGCTTTTGAGAAGATCCAGCAATACTCGTAAAATTCGCTTATACTTATTCTTCCAACTCCAAGGCGTCCACTCATTTTGTATCTTACAATAACAGAAAAACCCATGGATTGTGTACTTGGTCAACACGATGCATGTGAGAGGAAATAACAAGAAATATACTATTTAAACAAAATGTTCACAAGCTATGAGGCTAATTATTCGATGTTGGAGAAAACGTGTTGTGCATTAGCCTGGGTTTCTCATCGGCTTAGACAATACATGTTATCCCACACCACTTGGTTAATTTCAAAGATGGACCCAATCAAGTATATATTTGAAAAGGCATCACATTCTGGGTGAATTGCTAAATGGTAAATGTTGCTCACTGAATATGATATTGGCTATGTCACGAGAAAGTCAATAAAATAAAGTGTTCTTGCTAATTATCTGGCAGATCAACCAGGGCAAGATTATGAGCCTGTGAAGTTTGATTTTCCTGATGAGAACGTATCAGTCATATTAAGAAATGAAGGAGAATCTATGGATCCATAATTGTGGATAATGTTATTTGATGGCGCATCTAATGATGTAGGACATGGAATATCTCCTGAGGGAAAGTTTTTCCCATTCATGACAAAACTATGTTTTGACTGTACAAATAATGTGGCGGAATATGAGGCATGTTCCATGAGAATTCAAGCAGCTTGTGATATGAAGATAAAGAAGCTTCGAGTGTACGTAGGTTCGTTATTGGTGATACGATAACTAAACGGGGAATGAGAAGTTATAGATTCCAAGATGGTACCTTACAACAAACAAGTAACTAAGTTAATCAAATCATAGATGGACGGGCATATCTAGCGTCCATGTTTGCCGCAGACTTCAAGAAAGAAGTTCAACCCATAAAAATTGAGGAGCGAGATTTTCCTGCTCACTCTATGAGCATTGAGGAAGAGCCAGACACAAGACCATGGTATTACAACATCAAGCAATATATAAAGAATGAGGAATATCCATCCAAAGCTTTCGAGAATGATAAACGCACTATTAAAAGATTGTCCATGGGTTTGAATTGTGAAATACTCTACAAAAAAATCATGATATGGTGCTTTTAAGATGTGTTGATGCAAGGGAAAGGAATCAAATCATAGAGGAAGTTCACGAACGAATTTGTGGTATTCATGCTAACGGGCATATGATGGCCAAACAAATATTGAGAGCAGGAAAATATTGGTCAACTCTAGAATTTGACTGCATCAAGTATGCCAAAAAATGCAGATGAAATTCACGAACCCGCATCCCCTTTACATGTCATGGTCGCACCTTGGCCGTTCTCTATGTGGGGCATGGACGTCGTTGGTCCCATCACACCAAAAGCCTCTAACGGGCATCGTTTCATTTTAGTCTCTATAGATTATTTTACTAAATGGGTGAAGGCAAGTTCTTATTCGAGTGTAACCAGAAATGCAGTTGTTAAGTTCATTAAAAAAGAAATAATTTGCCGATATGGTCTACCTGGAAGGATCATCACAGATAATAGGACAAATTTAAACAACAAGATGATGAGATAATTATGTGAGCATTTCAAAATTAAGCATCATAATTAATCTCATTATTGTCCGAAGATGAACGGAGCAGTGGAAGCAGCCAATAAGAACATAAAAAATATTATAGAGAAGATGACAGAGGTTTATAAGGATTGGCATGAGATGTTCCCTTTCGCACTACATGGATATCGCACATCAGTCCGAACATCAACTGGGGCAATGCCGTTCTCTTTGGTATATGGCATGGAAGTGGTCCTTTCAATCGAGGTGGAAATTCCATCCCTCAGAGTTTTAATGGAGGCGAAATCAGAAGAAGCAAAGTGGGTACAAACATGATATGAGCAACTGATTTTCATCGAGAAAGAAAGATTGACTACATTATGTAGAGGGCACTTATATCAAAGAAAAATGATGCACGCATATGACAAAAAATTACGTCCCCAATGTTTCCGAGAAGGAGGCTTGGTGTTGAAAATGATACTCACATATCAAAAGGATCACCAGGGGAAATTGACTCCAAATTACGAAGGACATTTTATTGTCAAGAAAGCATTCGCTAGAGGAGCAGTCATGCTAATAAACATGGATGGAGACGATTTACCGCATACAGTTAGTTCTGATGCAATCAAGAAGTACTTCGTTTGATCGCTCTAAGCATGGGAAAAGTGAAGTTGGGCAAAAAAATGCTTTAAAAAAGAGTTGTCTAGTATACTGGAGAAATTCTTATTCCATAAATTTTTTCAAATCCTTGTTTGTAAACATAGTTCATCATCAATGAAGAACATTTTTTTTAGTTGACAAATACATACACTTCATCTTCTCGTTATTTCCATTATTTCTTATTCCTCTTAATTCTAAGATATCATTAATTGCTCTTGAAATAACTCAGAAGCATAAACTTGGTTGTGTGAAAGCTAATTAAAAAAGGAAAAAAAATAAAATTATAGGAACTAAGAAAGCCGGTCTGAGTGTGAGGTGAAATCTAAAAGTTCACCACGAGAAAAGTCGGTCTGCACATGATGAAAGCCAAAACATGATTGGAGGATTACAATTAAAGTACAGAAAATAAGTAAAATATGGAGAAATTATTCATTTTTCTTCATCATCAATGTGAAGCCAAATATTGAGGCACAAACCAATGAATAAGAATGCATCATTTTCTTGAAAGTATGCTCAATACTTCATTGCGAGTCCAATACCCTAGACCAAGTTATTGTTTTGAGGGGAGAAGGGTATGGCTACATTCGTCGATTTTCAAAAAATCATCAAATAATTTTCTTACAAATGTTCACAATCATGCATAGCACGCATGCACACAAAATTACTACTTTGCATTTATATTCAAGAATTACAATGCATAGACATGCATCATATTGATCTATTTGAATACAATTCAAGTGCGTGAATCATTTCAGGATATTTTTTTTGAAATCCACATATGACTTTTCAACGTTTAAAGTCTGCATTAGTCTAGCTCTGGCTACCATATAAAGCTTGTATAAATCAGAACAAACACTTTATTTTCTCCGATTAAATCGAACCTGAATTGAGTCGAGGTCGAAACTTGTGTCTATCCAGGTCCGTTTCTTTTCAAATATCTCCGGTTAAATCGAACTTGAATTGAGTCGAAGTCGAAGCCTGTGTCTATTCAGGTTCGTTTCTTTTCAAATATCTCCGATTAAATCGAACACGAATTGAGTCGAGGTTGAATCATGTGTCTATCTTGGTCGGTTTCTTTTCAAATATCTCTGGTTAAATCGAGCCTGAATTGAGTCGAGGTCGAAGTCTGTGTCTATCCTGATCCGTTTCTTTTCAAATGTCTTTGGTTAAATCGAGCCCGAATTGAGTCGAGGTCGAAACTTGTGTCTATCCAGGTCCATTTCTTTTCAACTATCTCTGGTTAAATCGAACTCACATCGAGTCAAGGTTGAAGCCTGCGTCTATCCAGGTCCGTCTCATTTTCTAATATCTTCGATTAAATCAAACCCGAATCGATTCGAGGTCGAAGCCTGCGTCTATCCAGGTACGTCTCATTTTCAAATATCTTTGGTTAAATCGAACCCGAATCGAGTCGAGGTCGAAGCCTGTGTCTATCCATGTCCGTTTTCCTTTCAAAATATCTTCAGTTTAATCGAACATGACTTTGTCATGATCGAAACCAGGTGTAGGGGCCTGGTCCATTTCAATTAATATTGTTAAATCGAACCCAAATTGAGTCGAGGTCGAAGTCTGTGTCTATCCGGGTCTATTTCATAATTCTGTCATTTCATAGAACCCGAATAAGTCAAGGTTTCTATTTCCCTTATCCATATAGTCTTTTCTCAATCAAAATACTTATCTACACATTTGCACAACTTCTAAGTTTAGAAGTGTGAACAAAGATGGACAGCTGTAGATACCGTATTTTGTCCGGTCCAATACTTTAAAAATATAAATTTTATTTTTTTGGCTCATATATTAGTCTAAGATTATATGTATGATTTGAAAAATAGTCCAATGCCTAAAATAAGAAGAATTGTCCAATGCCTAAAATAAGAAGAATTGTCCAAGAACTAAAAAATAAAAAAAGAACAAAAAAGACTAAAAATAAAAAGTAAAGCCCTAAGTTTGCTTATAAATAGAGGGAATGTCCTCACTCTAAGAGAGAGAGAGAGAGAGAGTCTACACTTTTATTCATCTTTCATCTTCTTCCATTCTTTTTCTTAAAGTAATTTAAATTTCTTGCCATTTAGCTTACAATATATCTTGTTCATTATTCTTCATCATTTCTCTTCTTCATACTCATGTAGTTGATATTTTTTTGTTTCTTTTTCAATACATAAGTTGTTTATTACTTTTTTATCATTTCTCCTACTCTTAATCTTAAGTTTATTTTCATGCATTGATGATTTTTTATAAGTTTGATAATGTGATGTATTTGTCATCAACTCAATTAATGAGTATGATGATAAAATTTTTTAGGGATGTAAAATTAACTTAATTTGAATCAACCCTTTAATGGGTTAAAAATGTACATTTGATACAAAGATCCTCTATGATAATTTTTTTATGTTCTTACATGTCTTTTCTTTTTTAGATTTGGTTCATCATTTTTGTGACACTTGTTTGAACTAGTTATCATCCATGATCATTCTTAGTATGAAGGAAGAAAGGAAAAATGGTAATTGGTGAACTAAGTATGTCAAAAATTAAAGGATATATATATTTATGAAATTTCATAGTTTAAAATTATTTATATATAAAGAAATTTAATATTTTTTATTTATAATATTANTATATATATATATATTCATTTTTACTTTAATCTTAAATTTATGTATTTTCCTTTTCTTTTTCTTTTATTTTCTTCTATTATATTTTTATCATGTATTCCTTTTATCCCAAACATTTTGTACTATTCATCTCTTACGACACTCCAATTTTTTTAATTAAATTTGTAATTTTTTGTATTTTTATTCTTTTTTTTATAATTTTATCTTTGTTTACTTGTTATTTATTTATTTATTCCTATCATGTTGTTATAATTCACTTGATAATATGTGTTTTTGACTCATTCACTCATAATTAGATAATACGTATGTGTATGAGTTACAATCTTAACAATTAGATTTAAGAATTTTGTTAACTTCATTGTTTAATTTTTTTCACTAAAGAAAATCACTATGACGGATTTTAGAATTTTTTGGATACCAAATTTCTCGAACTACTGAGGTGAGGAGTTATTTTTGAGATACTGATAATAACTCCAATAATGCTTTGATTTTAAAAAAATGTATAAAAAACAAAAAATAATTTTCAATGGTGTTTGTACCACCCATAAAAGGTCATTTATTTTATTTATTTTTATGATGTAAAATGTACCAAATGGGACATTCAAAAATGAATTTCTTTAATCTTATTTTAAAATATAATTTGAATAGCATTTGATTAAATTTGGTAACCATTTTAACAATGGGTGTTGTGGGGTGCTAATACCTTACCCACACACAAATGACTCCCGAACCAACTTTGAGTTTTCGTAGATCAAAATTTTTATTTTAAAATTGATTGACCAATCACACCCTAAAATGATTGGTGGTGACTCTGAATTTCTTTTCTCCACAAATGATTATTTTTTAACCGTCGATCTGCGTCGCATGCACGTTACCACAATACCTTCTTTCAATAATTATATACAAGTTGAAATTTTTAGTTTGTCCATTCATTGTTAACTACAAAATGGAAAAAAGATAAGAAGTAATCATTTTATAAGGCCAATTTGCAAAAACAGTCATATACTTTCATTGTATTACAAGCATATCCTGCAAAATTGTTTTGGTCAATTTAGTTCAAGCACATTAAAAACAAGCTCAATTGAGCCTCCTTGCTACACAATTCTGTTAAATTTTATAGATGTGAAAAATCTACGGTTAAATATGCCCGGTGATAAGCTCTTCACCTGCAAGAAGAAGGAAAGACTGGCAATAGTATTAACTCGACATTGTTGGTACGGTACCCAACGTGATACACTATGACGATCAAGTTAGTAGAATATTATAAGAGAATGAATTGGACAGGAGAAGAATACATATCTAAATGAATGAGGAGCACATCTATTTATAAGGATTCTTAATAGCATTTTGTCCATATTCAATGCATCTCCCTTCCTAGCTTATTCATACGGAATGAAAGATTTTCATAATCTTAAGGATTCCTTAACTGGCTCAATTCTATTTATGCTATTTGGAATTTCCCATGTAAGAATATTCTTTAGCTGGTGTTCCCAAATATAGATGGTTGTCATACATGACAAGTCGGTAGATGGACCTCGACTATTAAGATTACCTCAGCCATAATGACAGGAGGATCTCGACTATCATGGTAGTCTCGGTCATGTATGGAAGAACCTCAACTATGGAGGTAACCTCTGTCATAAATGTAGAGAGACCTTGAATATCATGATAACCTTGGTCATGTTTGGAAGGACCTCAACTATCGAGGTAGTCTCAGTCGTAGAGATAGAAGGACCTCGATTATCATGCTAGTCTCGGTCATGTACAAAGGGACCTCAGCTATCAAGGTAGCCTCGATCATAGAGATAAGGACATCAACTATCATTGTAGCTTCGATCATGTATGGATAGATCTCGACTATCGAGGTAGCCTTGACCGTAGAGATATCAGGATAATGAATGTGGAAGCATTGGTACATAACAATAGATCTTGGTTTAGGCATATTCTGAGCTTTATAATGATGGAGGCGTTTTTGCGCTTTTTCTGTGAGTCATATGTTAGCTGTTGGGCTTTGACCTAAGTGAATTTTATGCCCGTACAATTTCGGCATCTAATTTCAAACGCGAGTTAGGTTAAGTGTAGAGAAACATTTTTAGACATAAGTGCCCATTACTATTTCATGGAATGAAAGGCTAATCTTGTTCTTATAGATTTTAATGTGATGACTATTTGAGTAATTAAAAGTTTCCTTTTCTTTCAAGTCCCCTACACACACATACTATATTTGAAAAATATTGTGTGGCGCATTGACCTTCGATTTAAGTCAGCCATCTCGAATCATGTTTTAGTATGGTTGGATGTAGAACTATGATATTTATTCGAGGATTATTTTGGAAGTGTGGTTAGTACTTTCTCGAAGTAATTTGAGGGTTCATTTTCAGCTTTGATTATCGAGGCTTTAGATTTACATGAATGATTATTGCTGATGTTAGACCTAAGCTTTGTTGTCTCTTTTATCTAGTTTGATTCCCTTGAACTTATTCAAGTTTTGCGGTCCAATTCAAAATATTTTTCAAAGATGAGTTCTATTTTAGCAAAGTGTAAAAAGTACATGTGAGTGTTACATCTCATTTAGTGTAAGCCCGTTCTGTGATCGGGGAATTAAGCTACCCAAAGATTGACCTTGTTTAAACTTTTAATTGTTGATCTTGTAGTTTAGAGGGGTTATCCTTCTATTAATGCATATATTTTAGTTATTTAGTCTGTTTAACTTTTTACTAGTTAAAAAATAATAATGTGATATGATATGATAGATTTGAAAAACATGCATTACATATGAAAATGAAATAAAGTGATTCTGTATAACTAAACTTTATAATCTCAACTCCATAGCGTATGTAATTAATGATTCTTAAAATTATAAATACATTATAGTATAAAAACAAATTATTCTACTAAATTGGTATTTAGTTTATTAAACATTTTGGTAATGGGCGTGGTACAAAGTGATCACATAGCTCCATATATTTTTATGACTATCTCAAACGAGCTTGGATGATAGCTTAAAGCTGGCCAAAAATCTCTTTAGCCAAGATTGTTTCAAGAAAAATATGCAAGAAAGAAATTATAGAAGAAGTGTAAAATATGTGAATCCCGCACGCATACATGACGCACACAAGTTAGTATCTAGCTCACTAAACTACCCAAAATCAATTTAACCCCCTAATAGGGGTGTTTTTTTTTAGATAAAGTGTATTTTAACATTGTTTTCAAGGAAGTTTGGGTGAATGTTATTTTAGAGAAATTTTATGTATCAATAAGAAAGAGGCTAAAGTTTGGAGGAATGATAATTTTGGATCGAAGTGCATGGTGTATTATGATATTAACCCTTGAGGATTTCATTATATATTTACTTTGATGTTAGAGTAAATATAAATAGGCTAAATAATTTTAACTGACTAGTATTTAGTCCAACTTTTTTCTCATATTATGTGTCATAAATTATAGGCTATGTAACCTATAAATAAAAAAAAATCATTTTATATGTAGTAGGAAATTGACTACCTTTAAATACTGACATATACCGTTCTGTCAAACAAATTTTGTCTAAATTTTTTTTTCCTCGAAGTTACATTATAGATTTTAAAGGGAATGATAGATATAACTCGAACTCAGAATCTCTAAAGTATATGTGTGATGGCTTAACCAATTACAGAAACTTTGTTTACAATTTTTAAAACACTTGATTTGAAATAATTAAATTTACAAAATTTCAAATTATAATCAGATATGTGTGAGAACTTAACCAATTACAGAAACTTTATTTACAATTTTTAAAACACTTGATTTGAAATAATTAAATTTACAAAATTTCAAATTATAACCAGATAAATCAAATATATATCATAACTTGTATATCGTTCTCCACATACATGTGCCTTTGTGATCTTAAATCATAGATATATTCAAGTCAAATTAATAAGATTAAAACAAGAATAACAATATTGTTGAGATGTGAATACAAATGAGCTTTATTTATGGAATAACGTTCAATTATTTTATGGGTGTACATATATGACAACTTAATTACATGAGTTTTGAAAGATTAATAAGTATTTAAAACTCGCGATACTTAACTGTATAAAACTTCTATGAGATCTCTTATATAAATTACATGTAAGGTATAATGTACTTGTATTTATACTCTTAAAGAAAGGATATCTACTCTACTTTTTTTCCTTTGTTACTAAGTTTTCGTTTAAATAAAATCACTCATCATCAAGTAAAAATTTGGTCACCACCTTATCTATTCAACTTTAAAACTAGCAAAATGCTAGAGACAAAACTACGAAACATTCGAACAAATCACATCAAAAATACAAGTGGGACATTCAAACAGCCATAAACGTTGCCCCGAGATGGAAACACTCCAGCGAACAAGACGATGGGAGCCTCGTTGGCCGAACGAGGACAATGACTCAGGTGAGGGTTTTGCGAAGCCGAGATCAAGCTCCTACAGTCTTCTAGAACACCACCAACATCGAAAAATCATGAGAAGAAGAAGTTTTCCATAATTTCACCCTTTTAGAAATAGTATAGTTAACATCGTGATGATGAAGTGCATTAATTAACTAATGTTAATGTAAAGATTTGAAAAGCTTCAAAACTCACAAATTTCAAAAACTGAAGTTTTAGTCGAGCTTTTTTTTTCAAATGCAGTTATTAAATTGGTTGAAGAAATTATGTAAGAGGTGTGACAACCCAATTCTTTTTTCAACAAGGAACTGGTAATTAGTATATTACTTATATGTCATGGATAAAAGAAGCAACATGGACAAAAGAAGCAGTATGGACAAAAGAAGTGATTCTAAAAACTTGAACTATCTGAATTATTCTTTAACATAAGAGTTTTATTTAAAGTATTTCAACTTCTTTAGATTAATGAATAGTTCACACACAACAATGTAGATTCATGAGTTGAAACTTTAGAGTTGGATTCATTGTCTGCCTATGGAATAGAGATCAAACTATTCAAAACCATAAATTTATCTTAAGACATTCAAATGTTGGTGTAAAAAATAATTAAATATGTCCTTGAATTTTACTAAATGATTAAATAAAATGAAAGGTTAATCTTGTTTTATAGATTTTAATATAACGACTATTTGGTCAATTAGAAGTTTTTTTTTTCAAGTCCCGACACACACATATACTAAACTTGAAAAATATTATTTGCACATTGACTTTGAGTTTGAGTTTGAGTTAGCCCTCCCGATGTTTTAAACTAAATATGAATGAAACAACTAATATGCTTGAATGCAGAGTTATGGGATTTATTCACAATCATTTTGACGGTGTGGTCAGTGTTTTCTCGAAGCATTTCGAGGGTTAGATTCAACTTTGATTATTGAGGCTTTCGCTTTATATTAAGGATTATTGCTGGCGTTAGACATAAATCCGTTCTCTCTTTTGTCGAATTTGATTCTCTCAAACTTATTCAAGTTTTGCGGTTCAATTCAAATGGTTTTTCAAAGATGGATTCTAGTTTAGCAACCTGTAAAAAGTACACGTGGGTGTTGCATCTCCCTTAGGTATAAGCCCCTACTACGATTGAGGAATTAAGTTGCCTAAAGATTGACTTGGTTTGGCGTTTTTAATTGATGATCTTGCAGATTGGAGAGGCTATCCTTCTATTATTGCAGACATTTTGGTTCTTGAGTTTGTTTTGCTTATTACTAGTTAAAAATAATGATATGATCGATCTGAAAATTGCGCATTGTATATGAAAAGGAAATAAAGTGATTCTCTATAACTGAACTTTATAACCTCAACTCTATAGTATGTAATTAATGATTCTCAGAAATTATATAAACATTGTAGCATAAAAACAAATTGTTCTACTAAATTGATATTCGGTTTATTAAACATTTTGGTGATGGCAGTGGTACAAAGTGAATATATAGCTCAACATATTTTTATAACTATTTTAAATGAGAACGGATGATAGCTTAAAGCTGGCAAAAAATCTATTTAGCCAATATTAACTCAAGAAAAATATGCAAGAAAGAAACTGTAGAAGAATTGTACAATAGGTGTCTTGTAGAACAAAACTTTGAATGAATAACCAAACATACGCGCACCCGCATGCACTCACCCACGTGATTTAGTATCCTAATGCTCACTAAACTACCAAAAATCAATTCAAACCCCTAAGTATTTTTTAGATTAAATATATTTTAACATTGTTTTCAAGGAAGTTTGGATGAAGGTTTTTTGAGAAGATCTTTTTGCATCAATAAAAAAAATTTGAAGTTGAGAGGAATAAACAAATTTTAGATCAAAGTTCATGGTATATTTGAATATTACCCTTAGGGGCCATATGGTTCAAGGATTTTAAGATTACTGGAAATGTGAGTAGTTAGAATTATATTAGTGGGAATACACGATTACTATGTTTGGTAAGGCATAAGAATATTGTACTAGATTAATAGGAATGTAACATTACTGTATTTGTTTTGTAAAAATTTTACTATGATGAATGTATGTTTTACCTTCTTACCCTGGTAATATTCCTTACAATTAATATATTTCTTTTACACTTTAAGACTAGTTAAATTATTTACCATCAAAAGAAGAAAAAAACAGATGATATCCAGATAAATTGCGAGAGAAAATGAAAGCATGACTTAAAAAAATCAAACGAGTAAATGTTGGGGTCTCCCATGGGCAACTTATGTTGCTAATTACAGCCCATCCCCCAAAATTGTATCATAATTAGAAGTTAGTCTTCATTCTCTGTGTTTTGACAAATAGTCACCACGACCACATATATCAGTCCTCCAACAGAAAGTTTGCAGGCTCACTTCTTGCAATATACCCAAACTTTGATGCATTGTATTTCCTGCAATGAATTTATCATTAACTTTTCCATCTCAAGTACTTTTTTAGCTATAAGCCGCATCAGAAATCAAAATAAGATCATTCACTACAAGAACAAAAATTTCCTCATATTTGCAGGCAAAAATAGTGTCGCATCGTGCATGCAACGTGGAGCGGTGATTGAAAATCATCTTGAAAAAAATAAATTCAGAGTCACCATCAATCATTTTAGGACGTGATTGGTCACCCAATTTTAAATATAAAAAAAATTTGTCTACGAAAACTCAAAGTTGGTTCGGGAGTCATTTGTACGTGAAGAATGTATTAGCACCCCACAAACACCATTATTAAATTGATTACCAGATTCAATCAAACGCTATCCAAATCATATTGAAAAGTAATTCTTTTTTTTTTTAAATCAAAGCATTATTGGAGTCATTCTCAATATGCAAAAAAAATAACTTTTTATCTCAGTAGTTCGAGAAGTTTGAAATCCTAAAAATTTTAAAGTCTGTCATCGGGTTTTTTTATTGAAAACTAAATAAAAAATTAATAAAATTTAAATCTAATTGTTAAGGTTTTAATTCATACATATACAAACATTAACTCTAATGATAAGAGAATGAGACAAGAATCACATTATAAACATGATAACATGACAATGATACATAAATAAAAAAAAATAAAAAGAACAACAATTATAAAGAAAAAAATGGTGAAAAGAAAAGTAAAAAAAAAGACAAAATATGTGACAATTTGAAGATGATGTGTAAAGTAAAAAAATATGTAGAACTTGTAAAAGAAGATGAATGAAAAAGTATGGATTGAAATAAATATATAATTGAACGTGTGTTAATAAAAGAAAAAAAAAGAAAATCAAAAGGAAATTAAAAGGAAAAATAAATAGAAAGAAAGAAAGAAAAAAAAAAAGAATTTTGGGAGGGGAAACAGAGGGTAAATCATCATTTGTCTTTAACATAAATAAATATCTAATTTTTTATATATATACATATGTAAATGTATAATTGTCATAAGTATATATAGTATGTTGGTTACCATTATTTTCTTTTCTTCAATCATTTCTATTTAAATAGTAAAGAAAATTATGGACGATAACTAGTTAAACCAAGCATCACATAAAAACAATGATAAAACCTCAAAATAAATATATTTTTTGAAGGTTTAAATTTACCTTTTTTATGACATAATCTACTAGTTACTATTATTTTTTTCTTTTCTTCAATCATTGCTAATCAAATAACAAAAGAAGAATTATGTACGGTAATTAGTTCCACTGAATGTAAAAAAAGGACAAAAAGATCTAAAAAGATAAACTAGTGAGAATATTAAAAAATTTAAAACGTTAATATTTGCATAATCTTTATCAAAATCGATGTTTAACTCTCTATATTGTGTTTTATGCATTTTTTATGTATGAGAAATATCATAGGAAATTTGTTTGCACGCAATGTACATTTTCACCTCATTAAACGGTTGATTCATATTGAGTTAATTTACACCCATCCAAGGCTTTATTCTCATCCTCATTGATTGAGTTGATGATAAAAATATCTCATTATCAAATTAAGAAAATTATCAATGTATTGAAATAAAAAAAAACTCAAGATTAAGAGTAAAATAGTTGAAAAAAAGAACAAACACTCCTACTTTTATTTATGGAAAGGGAAACAAAGAATAAACACTACATGTGTGTGAATGAGAAAATGATGAAGCACAATGAACAATATATCTTGTTAGTTAAAATGTAATAAATTTAAACTACATTAATAAAAAGAAGGGTAAAATATAGTTTTACCCCCTATAATTTGGGATAGTTTTCATTTTAGACCTTCTACTTTAAAAATTGGTAGAGTAGATTTAACGCCATGTCATCTTTTTACTTAGCTGCCACGTGGATTAAATTACCTACACCCTTAATTCCCCCTTTCTTTCTTCTTCCTCCTCCCTCGTTCGTGAATAGAGTTCTTTGTTTGACCTTTTTTTTGCAGAGTGCTTCTTACTCCTCCGTTCTTTTTTTACAGAGTTCCTCTTCCTCTTCATTCACGAGCAGACCCGAGTTCTTCTTCCTCTTTGTTCACGAGTAGACCCGAGCAGCAGCGTCTTCGAGATTTAGGGTAAATTTTTTAGTTCAAAATTAGGGTAAATGTTTGCTAATTTCTCATTAATTTCCCATACTATTTTATGTTGCAATTCAAGTTAGATTAAATTTAGGTGAAAATCAGTTGTTGGGATTATCAATTCAGGTGAAAATTAGTAGTTGGGGTTATAATTTCTCATACTAATTTCTTCTTTTGCAAAATGAATTTTGTCCTATTTGCTATAGTGTTTGCTGCTTCTGAATCTGCATATCATACTTTAGTTAGGGTTATAAATGTACTAGATTATTGATATGGCTTCTTCAACCTCAATGATATCCGTTCCACATGGACGCCAATGACTACCACTATAATATTGTGGAGTTGCTGCTCGGATCAGAATATCGTGGACACAAGCAAACCATAGAGGAAATTTTTTGGTTTTTATGCATCATTGGTGAGTCTATACTATAATATTTTATGGTTTTACTGAACGTTTAGAATATTTATCTAATATTGTACTGTTTTACTATTAGGGTGGGGATGATCCATGTTGTGGATATTTTGTTTGGTGTTAAGATGATTTATCAAATTCAAAGGAAATGATTAAGCTTTTAAAGAAAATCTGAAATTGTTGAATGAACAATATCAGTCTAAAATAGAAGAGGATGTGATTGTTTCTAGTATTATCATGGCTTGAATTGTGTTTATGTTATTAATAGGATACCCTAAAAAAGATGTTAGTGGTGATTTATGTAAATTAGGCTTAAGTTTATCTGTTTATCTAGGTGTGTTCATGACATTATGCAGTTCCCAACTTATTTGATACTCTTTAGGTGTAACTGATGCCACAATATGGATTAACTATGAATGCACATTTCTACTTCTTTGATACTTCAATTATGAAAGAACATAAATTATGAATGAGTATTTTTAATGGAATTAGGATCCCATAAAATCTAAGGTGATTGATTATGAATGAGCATTTTAGTCTTCTAAAATTGAAATGAGTGCCAAAGAACCTTCAAACTGCATAAAGCATTAAGAAGATTCAATTGTCCATCACAAGGTGAACTTTCAGTTTTAGTCATTCATCATCATGTTTCCACTATCTATTACATTCAAAATATATCCAAGCCGAAGCTAAAATCATATCCAAAATAATAGGTTATGATTATCGAAAAACTATTAATCCAAATACATCTTAAAACATTACAAAAAGAGTTTACAAAAGCATCCAACAACACCTACATCAACATATTAACATCTCAAAAAATCATCCAGCAACACCTAATATATCAACATATTAACATCCCACAAAAGAATCCCAACACCTATTAACATGCTCAAATCATCCATATTAACATCACAGCACCCATACCAACATGAAAACCTAATCCATCACAACAAATAGCACCAGAACATATTAACATCCACTAAAATAGTATCGAGTAGCATAAAACAGAATCACAAACACTATCCAGTTTGCATTACAAAAGCATAAAATAAAATCATAAAACGGAATAAACTAGAAATCGAAGACCAGACTTGAAAATATACCTCCTCCAAATAGAGAGCTTAAACCTCCTCATAGTCATTCGACCACCTACAGTAACTCAAGCAAAACTTTGAAGCGATTTTGAGCACAACAATGAGTGATTTGGTTGGGTGAGTCATGAACCCTAATCGCCTAAGGGAGGAAGACTGCGTTTTGGTTGGTAACTTTTCAAAGAAGTGTAAATTTTTTGTAGGGGTTAGGTTGGGTTAATTTACGCCATGTCATTTTTTCATGTGGCAGTTGGGTAAATTAAAAAGATGATGTGACATTAAACTACTTGCCACATTATGCCACGTTGGCAGGCTGTTATTATTTTCAAGCAGAAGTGCTACATAATGTCTAACGTGAATACTAAATGTAACTGTAGAGTCTACTCTGCCAATTTTTAAAGTGGAGAGTCTAAAATGAAAACTACCCCAAACTGTAGGGGGTAATAAAAAGAATGAGAGAAGATGAATAGTAATAGATATATAGAAATGTAAACTCTCATTCTCTCTCTCTCTTAGAAAATCTCTTTGATTTCTCATACACACTTTATCTCTTAAAAATATATTCTCGTTCTTTCTCAAAAGTCCTTCTCTCCTTCTCTCTCCACTAGACCACCCCTTCAAGTGAAGACCTTCATTCTATTTATAGACAAATTTAAGGCTTCACCTTTTTATTTTAGTCCTTATGCTCCCTTTTTTATTTTTTTAGTCCATGGACTCTCTTTTTCATTTTTAGTCCATGGGCTATTTTTCTATTTCAAATGATACACATTGTCTTAGACTAGTGTATGTGCCAAAAATGTGTATATTCAAAGTATTGGACCGGACAAAATACAGTATCTACAGCTGCCCTCATTTGTTCACGCTTCTAAACTTAGAAGGTGTACAACGGTGTAGATAAATGTTTTTATCGGTACGAAAAAATTATATGGATAAGAGGAATAGAAACCTGTTTAATTAGGGCTCTATGAAAGGAGAGAAATGTGAAATTGACCTAGATAGACACAGACTTCGACCTCGACTCGATTCGAGTTCGATTTAACCAGAGGTATTTAGAAAGAAATGGACTGGATACACACAAGCTTCGACCTCGACTCAGTTCAAGTTTGATTCAATAAGAGATATTTAAAAGAAAACGAACCAGTATAGACACAAGTTTCGACCTTGACTCAATCCGGGCTTGATTTAACTGAGATATTTGAAATAAAATAGACCTGGATAGACACAAGTTTTGACCTCGACTCAATTCAAATTTTATTTAACCGAGATATTTGAAAGGAAAATGGACCTAGATAGACACATGTTTTGACCTCGACTCAATTCGGGTTCGATTTAATCGGAGATAGTTGAAAAGAAGTGGACCTGGATAGACGCAAGTTTCGAACTTGACTCAATTCAGGTTCGATTTAACCAAGATAATTATTAAAATGGATCAGGCGCTAACACTAGGCTTCGACCGCGATTGAATCAGGTTTGATTTATCCATATTGAAAATGAACAGACCTGGCGCTGATACCAGGCTTCGACCGCGACCAAGTCGAGTCCTATTTAACTAAAAATGAGAATAAATGGACCTAGCATTGGCACCACACTTCGGCCGTGAGAAAGTCGAGTTCGATTTAACCATATTGATTGAAAAAGATCAGGCGCTTACACCGAGCTTCGACCGCGACTGAGTCGGGTTCGATTTAACCATATTGAAAATGAACGGACGTGGCACCGACACCAGGCTTCGATCACGACCAAGTCGGGCTTGGACTGTGACTGAGTCGGATTCGATTTAATCATATTAAAAATGATGTTGAAGTTGACTTTTGCATATCTCATATGATAACAAAATTTAGATCAATGCGGGCTATAACCAAATTGAAATGATGTTGAAGTTGGCTTATGTTGTGTCCATAGATTTCAAATCGATGTTCTTGATGACTTGAATAAAATAAAACAACTAGTACGATGCATGTCTATGCAATGAAATTCCTGACTTATAATGACAAAGTGAACACCATGCATGATTGTGAATATTTTGAGAAAATCTTATGATGGTTTTTTAATTTTTTTTTGTGAAAAATGGGCCATTATGGTCATCTCCATTATCCTTCAAAATAGTCGCTTGGACTAGGATCATAGGCAATGAGATATCGAGCATGAGGTAGAGGAAAAAGTGTGTTCCTTGATATCAGATCATGCCCCGATATTCAGCTTTGTCAATGACGGAGGTAAACAAATGATTTTCCTTATTTTACTTCTTTCTTGCATTTTCAAATGTGTAAAGCACCCAATATTGTTCATTTGAGTTTTCACTATAAGCATACTATCTCGTAGCACAGTCTCGACTATTTGTCTATGGTGTAATTTTCAGATTTTCACTATAACTGCAACTCTTCTTCTTTTCGTCGGATCTTGCTCTAAGATTTGAACTTTATTTTTGAGGCAAACGTAAATGATAAAGTGGAATTTTATCTCGATCTATCTTGTAAAATGTCACAATATCTTTTTGTATTTTCATTGTGCATATGCCACATTGTAGCTACAATCCTACTCTTTTTTTCATAGTACCTTTTCAGGTTTTCGTCATGCCTTCAGACTACATTTTTCTTTTTCCTCATCTTCCTTTTGTTTCTATTTTTTTTGCCAAAATTCATGCTTCTAAGTAATTTCAAGAGTATTTTGCAATGTCATCTACATGCTCTTGAATGTTGTGAGAAAGAAATGAAGAAAACAATAGATATTGTGACTGAAAGGCTTTTTATTGATCAAGAAATGGTGATGAATAATGATTTAAAGAGATTATGAGAAAACAAAGTGCGGAATAAGATATTTCTCAATTTTCAAAATGACTATTTTTAGAAGTAAAAGCATTTTACATGACTTCGCTTTCCACACTCATAGTGATAATTCTTTTTCTTCTTCTTCTTCTTTTCTTTCTTTTCTCTTTCTCTTTTTTCTTTTTCTTTTTTTTTGAATGGTGATTGTCTTGCTCATCATAGATATATATATTGAGGTATTAACTTATTTAAAGTCATGCTCTTATTGTAGATAGATCTTCTTTGTCCGAAGAGGACTTTCATTTGGACTGTAATATAGGCTAGGGTTTGTAGCTGCTAAAAGAAATGATATTATAGGCTCAAAACTCATCTGAAAAGGATATGTCTAAACCAATGATCATTGTTGAGGATTTTGCTGAATAAAGACTGCCCTAGTGTTGGTTTTGACATTTTCTCTTGAGAAACCAAAATTAGATATTTGCATATGAAGTTTTTGACCCCCAGTTTGAAAAAATGCATTAGGAATTTTTGTTGAACAAATTTTCCCCTAATGTAAGAGGATACTGATCTTAAATGTATCACAAGGCTCACTTGGCTTTGATTTTTTTGTAATATTTTTTTAATGTTTTCGCCTTAGTCTTTTTCTGTTGCCCCAGTTTGAGAAATTTTTTAACTTTTGAGACATGTATTTTGACAAAAAATAATAATTGCCCCATTGTAGGGAATGACCATTGGTTGGGTGTCATGAAATGAAGATTGTTTTAGGGCTCAATTCGGCTTGCAATGGATAAAAGTGTTTGAGATAGAAGAAAGAACGCCTCTCCATCATTTTCAATCAGAAGTAAATTCAACAAGAACATGACCTTAGATAAGAATAATACATTTTTGTAATGTCTTTATTCATCAGACAAAAAACTATTTTCACTTTCATTTGTCTTTTCACTGAAAATAAGATTGTCAAAGCTATATTTGATATTGCTTATGCTTTTATTCTCAAAATCATCATTCCTAATTTGGGTTTGTTTGTTAGGTGAAAGAAAGAATATGACAACAATGAATGAAGCAGCTCGCCACTCTTGAAAGTTCTAAAGAAGCATTGGCAACTCAGTGACATCCCAATTATTGAACTTATAGTCAGAATAAGAATGATATTTTAACATATTGATACATTTGCAACCATCGAAACATTCACCACATCAAGTTGTTCCATGATCACATGAAGATAGATGCTCCATAGAATTTATCATGGTATTCTCATGCTCTGCTGGAGAGTTATAACTAAATATAGGTTGTCATCAGCATTTTTGAAGTTTAGCCAACCAGCTTTGATTAACATTTGAACTCTACCTTTCAACGTCGTGCAATTTTCATTTGAATGTCTTATCGCCCCAACATGATAATCACATCGAGCAGTTGGATCATACCACCTATGATATGGTGGCTGGAGAGGCTCATAAGAGACTGACACCAACTAGTTATTCTGTATTAATTGTGATAATAATTCTGTATAGGACATCAGAATTGGGTCGTATTAGACAAACCATTGGTTTTACCTATTCTCCTTTTGAGGCTGATCAATCTGACCAACATTTTCTGGTGAGTTGGTGGTCTCACACTGAATCTTGGGTTATTTTGAAATATTAGTTGTTGGGAGTGATAATTTTATGGCACTTATGAGGTATTTGCCACACATAATTTCACAGATTCGGGTCATTCACTATATTTTGAAAATCTTGGCCCGAGGTTCACATCTTATGATGGATACACAAAATTGATTGCCTATACATCTCCCTCTTTTGCTTCGAAGCGCATATTTTTCTGTGGAGGACGCTTCTGACACAACTTCTGAAATTCTACCATTTTTATCTCATATTTTATTCTTTCACCAATCACTATCATATCAGAAAAGTTGTTTGAAGCATTATCAATCATTATATATTATAGAATAAAGACCTCAAGGTATTGATGAAGATTGCAATCATGTATTTTTTCTGATAAGATGGGTTGCATATGATCCGATAATTTCCTCCACCTTTGAGCATATTCTTTAAAGCATTCAGTAGACATTTTCTCCATCCTTTGTAGAACAAAATGACCAAGGGCCATGTCCATATTGTACTTTTATTGTCTCAAAAAAGCGTCAGCTAAGTCTTTCCATCCTTAGATATGTTGACTATCCAACTAGATGTACCAGCCAGATGCAGCCTCCATTAGACTCTCATGAAAAACATGGATCAGAAACTTATCATCATGTGCGCATGCAACCATTTTTTGAATACATATAAGGTGACTCCTCAGGCATGTGCTGCCATCATATTTCTCAAAATCAGGTAGTTTGAATTTATAATGGATAGTTACATCTGGGACTAAGCATAATTAGGTCACATCAATGGTACATTACGCATATGTTCCTTTTATAGCACGTAACCTCTCTTCTAGAAAATCTAACTTATCACTCGTCAGTGAATTTTTTGTTAGCTTTGTAACATGCTTCTATGCTTTTGAGTCATCAAGACCTGGTATGATAATTAGCTCATTATCATGTTCTCCTTATGAGGTGAAAACTTGATTGTGGCCAGGTGCCACTATTGAGATGTTCTACCTAGTTTTTCTTGAATGCATCAATTCTCAGGGACTTGGAAATGGGTAGTGCTGCACATTTACTAGTATCGATGGAGCATATTAGAATTGATCCGTGTGATGATGTTGGTAGGTTGGAGTGAGTCCAAGAGGGTAAAGTGGAGTATCATTTGACAATGATCTTATGATAATGAAGCCCTTTGCGAATTTTCAAGACATGTTTTTCCTTTGCTCGAGGCGAGGAGTTCCAGCACTATAGCTATTTGTTCTTCCAGCTTCCTAATTTCTTGTTTCATTTCCTCTCGCGATTGCTCTCTCTATTGCTCATCCATGATTCTAGTTTGAGATTATGCTATTTAAGGATAATAGAAGTGAGCCCAATGAGTTTTTTTTCTCTTTCATTTTAATTTTTTCAAAAAAAAAACTATATTAGTGATTCATGAAGGAAAGAAAGAAACTACAATGCATGAAGGAGTGAAAGAAACAAGAAACTTCAATGCATGAAGAAGAAATCATAATGCATGGAATAATTAATGACCTATAATATAATGAAGTAAATGATGAACCTATAATGCATACAAGAAATAATGAAATTCTTATGCATGAAATGGATAATTATATACAAATCATGAATTATAAAATCTTGATGGAAGATGTTAATAACAATTCTAAAAAAATTGAGAGAAGTAAGATTCGTCACTAGAAAATTATTCTACTTGTATGCTAAAATGATGACAATAGTAATCAATGATGTATATAGTGATGACAATGATACATATATTGTGATGAGGATGAGGATGATGATATGATGACATGATTATGATGATGACTCAATTTGAAAAAAAAATTATGACAGATAACAGACACCACATAAATATTCAACGCATCCTACCTAACACATTCAGAAGACCCTAGGTTTTATTTTTGATTGCTCATTGGGGGACTTTAAGGTTGTTTATATATATGTGATTAGGGTCTAAAATCGCTTAATAGTCTCTCAGGCTGTCCACACTATTATCCAAACAGAGTAGCATGGCCCCCAAACGGTATTCAGAAATGGTCGACCTGAGTGAGAACTTTTATGAGCTTGAACGAGAACCACAATTCTATGAAGGCATTCCACTACTCATTCTCGTTAATCCTAAAAGGAAAGCCCAGATACATGACTAGTGTATGTGTGTAAAATTAAAAATTATACAAGGAAATGTTCACTATGAAATAAACTATATACAGCTACAAGTATGAATAAGAACAACAATGATAAAATTTTGGCTTGACTCTCTATCGATCTAAAAATGGCCAAATAGATTGTGTGCCCAGTGGAGCCGCTAAGCTGTCGCAACATGTATTTGATGCGGATCAGTGATTGAAAAACTATTTTGGAAAGAAGAAATTCAGAGTCGCCACCAATCATTTTAAGCCGTGATTGGTCACCTAATTTTTGAAAACAAAAACTTTTGGTCTACGAAAACTCAAAGTTGGTTCGGAGGTCATTTGTGTGTGGAGAAGATATTAGTACATCAAAACACACATTATTAAAATGGTTACCAAATTCAATCAAATGCTATCCATATTCAAATCATATTGAAAAGAAATGAATAAATAAGAGTGAAAGAAATTTATTTTTCAATGTCCTATTAGGTAGATTTTTTGTATCATAACGTGAATCAAAATAAATTACCTTTAACAGGTGGTACAATGACCATTGAAAAGTAATTTTTTAAGCAAGAAACCATTTCTTTAATGTCATAGATAAAATACAAAAACACACGAAAGATGCTAGAAATTTCAAAACAGGGTTGAATTCTTAAACTTAAAACCTCCAATACAAATGCACTGACAATTTTTCACAAACAGAACAGCTGATGTATTGAGCAAAAAACTCTCACAAATATCACAATCGAACACACCACCTTATAGACTCAAATTTAGTTTAAAGATATGCATGCATTCGGCGGTACTCATTCCCTTGAGCAAAACCATGGATTATATATATGAAAAAATAACATAGATGCAGATATAAAAAACCACCAAATATTTGTAGATCTAAAGAACAGATTTCCTCAGATTAACCATGCTCGAGATAAAATAAATAGGAAAAAAACAAAGATTCAATGGAGGAGAAAGTGATAAGATAACATACCTTCACAAATAAACAAGAGCAAGCTTCGGCTCAGTTGAAGGTTCACAAAGAACGAACGAACGAAGAAGTTTTTACTTCAGCAATAATAGAAGGGCATATCTGGATATAAAGCTTCTGACATAGTTGATGATGGATTGATGTTTTAATACCTTGTATTCCTTATCTTCGAGAATAAGAGATAGCAGGTTAAGGGAGAAGGATTGAGATTCCTCCTCCTAGTTAGAATAATCGATGCCAACTAGTTACATTCTCACCCCAAATCTAGAAACAAATAAAGGAATGGTGTTGAGATTCTCATTCCAGGTACAAGATACCTGGAACCAAATAGGCCCTTAAGGATTTCGTTACATGTTTACTTTGATGCTAGAGTAGATATTGTAGAAGACTGAGAAGAGATGGAGCTAACGATCAAGATAAGAAATAAGCAAAAAGAAAGGAAAAGAGAATCGAAGGAGAAGAAAGAGTGAAGTAAAATTATCATACACATAAATCATTTGTACAATGAGAAATATAAAGAAGGTATAAATCACACTAATAGTTAGTTAAGCTAAAAGAAATAAAAACCATAAACTAAACTAACTATCTTCAACATTCCCCCTCAAACTTAGCATATGTTTAATGATAAGTTTATCTCTTAAAATTTGAAATTTTGAAGTAGACAAAGCCTTTGTAAAAAGATCTGCCAACTGAATGTGTGAAGGAACATGTTGAACAATAAGATCTTTCTTCATAACCTTCTCCCTCACAAAGTGATGATCACCACATGCTTTGTCCTAGCATGGAGAACCGGATTAGAAGCCAAGGAGATAACAGAGGTGTTATCACAGTATATAGTAGGAGCTTCATCTTGAAAAAAAGGAAAATCTCGTAGAATTTGTCGAATCCAACTTAACTCTGCTGCAGTGTTAGCCAAAGCTTTGTACTCAGCTTCTCTAAAAGAGCTAGCAACCATTGCTTGCTTCTTAGCAATCCAAGACACTGAATTGGATCCAAGAAAAACAATAAAGCCTTAAGTGGACCTCCTATCATAATGATCTCCAACCTAGTCAGCATCTGTGAAGGTCTGTAAATGGAGATGACCAGGTTTAAATAAAAGGCCATAATTCATAGTTCCAACTAAGTATCTCAAAATCCTTTTAACAGCTATAAAATGAGCTGAAATAGGTGAATGCATGAATTGACGCACTCGATTTACAACAAAGAAAATATTTGGACGAGTGAAAGTTAAGTATTGAAGGGAGCCAACAATGCTCCTATATAGAGTAACATCCAAAAGAGGTATACCTATATGATTGTACAAGGCTGTTTTGGTGAAACAAGGAGACTGACATGGCTTACAACGCAACATACCAGCCTTTAAAAGTAAGTTTTTAGTATATTTAAGTTGATTAACAAAGATTCCATTAGTATATCAAGTGATTTCTAAACCAGGAAAGTACTTTAAACAACATATATCAGTCATTTCAAACACCTTTTGCAAATCTAAAACAATTTTTGTAAAATCATTATTAGTTCCACTAATGATAATATCATCAAAATAAAGTAAGATATAAGTCAAGAATGATGAAGAAGCATGAACAAATAAGGGTGTATCAACTTGAGATGTAACAAATCCGAGGGAAAGCAAATGATTAGTGAAATGTTCAAACTAAGCCCTAGGTGCTTGTTTAAGACCATAAAGAGATTTGTTAAGTCTACAAACATAATTAGGGTACTGCTTGTCATTAAAACCTTGTGGTTGAAACATATAAACTTCCTCATAACATCAAGTTATCTCAGGGACCAACCATAAGTGACAGCAAGAGATAACAAAATAAGAATAGTATGACGTTTAATAACATGGCTAAACATTTCACTATAGTCTAATTTAGGTTGCTGATGAAAACCCTTAGCAACTAATCGAGCTTTATGCCTAGAAATAGAACTAACAGGGTTGTACTTAAGCTTATACACCCATTTACATCCAATAACATTTTTATTGCAAGGTAAGGCCACTAAAGTCCAAGCATTTTGAGAAATCAAGGCTTTATACTCATCATTCATAGCTTTTACCTAATTTTTAGAAGCGGCTAAGAAAGTTGTAGGTTCATACAAAGATGGACTAGAAGATGAAGTAGACACATGCAAAGCCTTCTTTTTAAATATGCCAGACTTAAACCTTGTTTGCATAGGATGAGTAGAACTAGTATGCACAAACGAAGAAGCATGAGCTATAGGCAAGTCAACATAAAGATTAGAAGTGATATCTGGCAAAGATGTAGAGCTAAAGTGCCAAAAGTAGTGGACTGAGGCTTGGCAGTATTGTGTGGCAAGGTACCAACAGAAACAGTGTTGTCCAAACCAGTGTGTGCAGAATCAATATTGACAGAATTATTAAAAGATGCATAACGGCACAAAAACAGTGACAACAAGATTGTCAACATTTGAACCAGTAAGAACATTGGACATATCAAAATCATGACAAGTAACAGTATTTACAACAGGTATATCAGATAGAGATACAACAATATTTATATCAGAAGCAGCAAGTAAATCAGAAGCAGAATGAGCAGTGTTTATATGTCTAACAGAAGAAAAGGAACCAGAGGAAGCAGCACTAGTGGAGGCAGTCTAATATTTATAAAGAAAAGGAAGGAAATAATCATACTTGGATGGAGAGCTAGACTGATCAGAAGAAGTAAAAGATGGGCAATTCACAGAACTAGTGACATCATAAGGAAATAGTTGTTCATGGAACAAAACATGTCTGGAAACATACATTTTATGAGTTTTGTGATCATAACATAAATAGTCCTTTTGATTTTGAGCTTAACCAAAGAAAATACAAGGAATAGATTTATGGCAAAAAAAATTTTGCATATAGGGTCTTAAACTAGGAAAACAAGCACACCCGAAGATTTTAAAGTTACGATAGTTTGGTAACTTACCAAAGAGTCTTTCAAAAGGGGAAATATTTTTTAAGGGTAGCTATGGGTAATCTATTTATAAGAAAAGCAGAAACAGAAAATGCATAATTCTAGAACATCAAAGGGACAAAAGCATGATGGAGTAGGTTAACCCTGTTTCAACTATGTGGTTGTGTTTCCTCTCAGCAATGTCATTTTGTTGAGGGGTGTAAGGGCAAGTCTTGTGGTGAATAATACCGCTTTCATACAAGAAATTTTCAAAAGGGAGGTTGGTGTATTCACAACCACCATCAGTTCTCAAGATTTTGATCTTGGTGGAAAATTAGTTCTCAACCATAGGTTTAAAACGTTTAAAGACAGAAAGCACATTAGATTTGGAAGTAATAGGATAGAACCAGGTAAATCATGACATATCATCAACAAAAATAACATAAAACCTATGACCAAGAGAGGAAGTAACAAGGGAATGTCCCCAAACATCACTACGAATTATAGCCAAAGGAGAGTCAGAAGTAGTTTCAGAGATTGAAAAATGAAGTCTTGTCATTTTATTTTGTAAGCAACTGACAAATATGAATGGATCAGATGGACTAGAAGTACAAGGCAATTTATCTCTACTAAGAATTTGTCTAACAGTATGAGAAGTAGGGTGCACAAACCTAGAATGCCAAACAAAATTATTGGCTTTAACACTAAGAAATGAACCTTTATGCTTAGGTAAACAAGTATGAATATGGTATCAACACAGAAAGAAGGTTAGAAGCAAGCTGATGAACACAAAAAAGTTGAGATAAAGGAAAAGATTGAGAAGAAGTTTGGAGAGTACCGGAGCCTTGATGAGTTATAGGAAAGGAGCATCCATTGCCCACTATGATGGATTCATCTCCATTGTATTCAGAGTTTGAAAGAATGTTGCTAAGATCTGGTGTTAAGTATGTGTTGCACCCAGTAGTAGTGAGCCATACCTGTGAGTCGGCAGATTGAGAATTGTGATTCATGGAAGTCATTGCCGTGAGTTGTTGAGGAGGAGTACGACCTTGATAAGAAAAGTTAAAACTATAGTAGCAATCTGCTGCACTGTGACCATATTTTTGGCAGATTTGACACTGAATTATGCCACATTGAGAAGGAAAATTATTTTCTGAAGCCTGAGATTTGAAGTTCTGAGAGGGTGAAGTACCAAGAATGGAGGTCAGTGGAGAGGGTGATGACTAGTGTTGAGACTTAACACCACGACCAAAATTATTGAATCATCATGCATTCTTATTTCCTCTGAAGTTCTTGAACCCTCTTTCTCTATTTGATCCACAATCGGTAAAGAACGTAACCATTGCAATATTTTGAAAAATTGTATCTTGTTTCTTGTTTGGAGAGTCAAGAAACCGTTCTTCAGACTTTAGAAGAACATGAAGCTCTTCCGAGACTATGGGTTCTTCCCTGGTGAAAATGAAGCTCCTAATTGTATTGTATTCGGGTGGAAGCCCATTTATTGCATAGATAAGGATGTCTTCATCATCAACATGGACAGAAACAACACTCAGTTTGTCTTTGATCTATTTAATACAGTGAATGTAAGAATCCATGTTTTCAGTGGGTTTCTTGGAAATAGATTGTAGCTCAAACTTGAGTTGTAAAATATTTGTGCGAGACAGAGATGAGTATCTTCGCTCAATAGAATTCTATAAATCTTTGGACATTGATCAAGGTCATTAAAGCATGGTCTTGTGCCACCCATTGAACATACCTCGAATCAATTACCTCTGCTCCATCTAAATTCTTACAAAATTGAGCAGGGCATTTGATCGTACCATCCACATAACCAAATACCATAGGATCTTTAAGAATGGCCGAGATCTGATATTTTCAGAAAATGAAGTTGCTCGAGTTAAGGCGTATCAAGATGAGGTTGCATATGTTGGAGAGGAGGAAAATCGACGGGTGAGAGGGATTTTCATGAACAGGAGAGCCATTGATAACAAGATCTCACACAGAGGAAGATGTAGAACGATTTTGAGTGGTAGTTTGCGAACTTGGTTGAGATGCACTCTGAGTAATTCGATTTTCCTGAACTTCAGCTTCTTGTTCAGAGATTTGGTTGGCCATGGATCTTGACGTGGGTCAGATTAGCTCTGATACTATGTAGAATATCGAGAAGAGATGGAGCTAACGCTTAAGATGAGAAAGAAGCAGAAAGAAGAGAAGAGAGAATCGAAGGAGAAGAAAGATAGAGTGAAATTATCATACACATAAATCATCTGTACAGTGAGAAATATAAGGAAGGGATAAACCACACTAATAATTAGTTAAGCTAAAGGGCAGAAAAACCCTCAACTAAACTAGCTATCTTTAACAAATATAGGTAGGCCAAATAATTTTAAGTGAATAATATTTAGACCAAGTTTTTATCATACAATATGTCATCATTTATAGGTTAATTATCTTTTTTTTGACAAATCATTTATAGATTGGTTAATTTATAAATAAAAAATCATTTTTTATGTAGTAGAAAATTGATGACCTTTAAATATTGACGTATATATATCGTTTCATCGATCAAAATTTTGTTGACTGGTTTATAATTACTTAAAATATATATCGTATGTTAAATGAAGTACCTATAGAAGCTTTGCTTTACAAATTTAAAATAACTTGATTTGGAATAATTAAATTTACAAAATTTCAAATTATAACCTGATAAATCAAATATCTATCATAATTCTATATCTTTTTCTCCACATACATGTACCTTTGTCATCTTAAATCATAGATATATTCAAGTCATATTAATAAGATTAAAAGAAGAATAACAATATTTTGAGATGTGAATACAAAATTAGCTTTATTTATGGCATAACCTTGCATTAATTTACGTGTTTACATATATGAGAACTTAATTATATGACTTTTTAAGGATTAATATGTATTTAAAACTCGATTTCATTTAACTGTATAAAACTTCTATGAGATCTCTTATATAAATTACATGTCATGCATAATGTACTTGTATTTATACTCTTAAAGAGAGGATATCTACTCGTATTTTTTGCCTTGGTTACTAAGTTTTTGTTTAAATAAAATCACACGTCATGAAGTAAAAATTTGGTCACCACCTTATCCATTCAACCTTTATTAGTATTAAACTTTAATCCAATGCTAAGATTCAACTCATCCTGAAAAGGTTCAATCTTTTAATAGTAGGTAAATAATATTAAATAAAATTTAATTAGAAGATTAAAAATTGATTTGAAAAAGCAATAGACAGTAATACCCTCAAGTGTATCAAGTGGGCCACGTAGGATTGTCCATAAAATATAGTCAACAAAGAAGAGATTAGTTGGGTGGTGATGGTGAAGGGTCTAGATCCCAAAATGAGTTTGCAAAAAGTGACTTTTACCCTCCAAAAATGTCGTCTCCAAATTTTTGTTCCTTTCCTCATTGCAACACTAAATTGCGGATAGTTCAGTGGAAATTGAGGAAAACCATCACGACATTGAGTCGCGTCATGATCCATCTACTATTATATTCATTAAAAAATCTGTTGCCTTTCATTTTTAACTGATAGATGAGAGTTATACTCATTTAGGCCGTTCGTTTTAATTAGAGTGGTCCATATAAGATAAACCGATAAAAAAGTTTGTTCATCTTTTATTTTTTTAACGTTTTGATGATCTTAGCCATCCAATCAATTCAGACAGCTTCAATCAAACTCTCTCTCTTCTGTTATCCCTACAACTTCATAGGATCTGTATACTATATTGATGTTATATTTACTCAATTAATTATGATGTATCTTTATCAAAAAAATTAAGAATATTTTTAGAGGTAATAATTAAAAATATTCTTACTCATTTAAAAGACAAATTGATGTTTTAAAATAAGAAAACACCCAAATCAGCTTCTGTTTATGATATATTTTTTACAGTCTCAAAATCTATGATTCTCTCTATTATTTACTTATATATTTTACACTAGGATGCATTTTTCTTGGCTGCTGGTTTATTTTTTTATATATATTAATTTATTAATTAGTCTCACAATTTAGTTAAATCATAGAGATACCAAGATTAATCTCAAAGTTCAAAGATAAAATTTTCCACTCTAATTTATTTTAGGATAATCCTTCGCATGCACAAAACTGAAGACATTGAAATTAACTACAAATGATGGATTATATGTACCAACAACTGTTTCCATCTAATCGAAATTAAATAAAAATACTATGAGATATTTAATTTATTTATTTTCTTTCTTAAAAATAACGGAAAAATTAGAAAATGATGGAATTAAAAGCTTAGAGTAACTCAATCGAGACTAAGACTGGTCAACAATCTCATATTATAACGTCATTTGTTGCTCTGTCACTGTTTTAATTGTCTTTTTTTGAAACCCACTATCGTAATGTTTGAGATATAATATCAGTTATATGTCTGTTTATTTCACAAGCTTCATTTTCAACTGTTAATTGCCTTATCCAGTAATATTCTTGTCCAGGGGTGTTCAAAAATCATCAAGACCATTTTGTTCGAACCGGTTCGATCTGAAATTGAAGGGTCTGGACGGTTTTTTTATTGTTAATGGTCGGTTCGGTCCACCTTTTAGAGAGGACCGAAAATTCAGATCGGTCCAGAATTTTGTTAGTTCTCGACTGATCTAACCGAACCGACCGTATAGTGTATATATATAATTTTTTAAGGTTAGGTTATTTCTCCTCTCCCTCAGCTCAGTCAGACGCAGACCCACCCCTCTCCTTCTTCGCGTCACGCGACTCACGCCTCAGTTCAGCCAGCCTCACCCCTCCAGAGTCCACCCAGCCTCTCGCGTCTCCCTTAGCTCAGACTCTCTCCCTCTCCCTCAGCTCAGTCAGACGCAAACCTTCTCCTTCTTCGCGTTGCGCCTCCATAGTCCAGCCAACCTCTCGCGTCTCCCTCAGCTCAGACCCTCTCCCTCTCCCTCAGTCCCTCGGCCTCAGCTCAGACACTCTCCCTCTCCCTCAGCCTCAACTCAGACCGTTAAGTCCGTCCGAACCGATTGTTGAATTTCGGTCTGGTCGGTCTGGATTTTTTTTAGATTTTTTGTCTGTTCGGTCCTCCATATAGGAGGACCGTGATTTTCAGTCTAATCTTATTTTCTTCCAAAAGTCCGACCAGACCGACCGTTGAACACCCTTATTCCTGCCCATCACTATTTAATTGTGTAATTGTGTAGACAAATGGTTCCTCCCACTCTTAACACTCAAAATCGATATCATGTGGTGAGATGCGTTTCGTCCGGCTTTACCGCACACCCAACAACTGCCCTTAATGTGTTTCTCTGAATTACCTTTTTGAGTGTTGCTCGTCGATGTCTTCCTTTTCTTGCCCGGTGGATTGAATTTGTTTCCTTCTACCACATTAGCTTTCATTCCGTAGGTTGCCCACATCACTTTCTTTTCATTTTTCAGGTTGTCCTCCTCTATCCTCAGCCGAACAATCAGATCCTCCATGCTGAGCTCCTTACGTTTGTGCTTCAGATAATTCTCGAAGTCCTTCCATGACGGCGGCAGCTTCTCGATGATGGATGCGACTTGGAACGGTTCATTCATGATCATCCCCTCGATCTTCATGTTGTTGAAGATGATCTGCAACTCCTTCACTTGACTGATTACCGTGTTCTTATCATCCATCTCGTATTTCAGGAATTTTCCAACGATAAATTTCTTCGTCCCGGCATCCTCCGTTTTGTATTTCTTTTCCAAGGCTTGCCACAGTTCCTTTACCGTCTTGAATGACGAGTAGACGTTGCAGAGGGTGTATACCAAGCCATTCAAGATATAGTTTCTGCAAAAGAAATCCGAATGGATCCAGGCTTCCAGTGCAGATGCTAGTTCCTTCGATTGTCCTTCCATCGGTGCATGAGGAATATCGCCCGTCAGCAGATGTGCTAGATTGAGAGTGGTCAGATAGAAGACCATCTTCTGTTGCCATTGTTTGAAGTCGTCCCCTTTGAATTTTTCCTGTCTCTCAGCGTGCAGAGTTTTGATTCCAGCAGATTCTTCCATAATTATTGTCTTTAGATTGTTGAAAGTAGAGATGGAACAAGATGCTTTCATTAACCAACGATTACAAAGAAATATGGAACGATTATAATGTAAATGCAACAGAAATGATTACAGCAAAATTTATCAGATCTAATAAACAAAATTAAACGAAAAATGATTACAGCAAAATTAGAACTGAAAATACGATTGAGATCGAAGATTGCTCGAAAGCAATGTCCTAAAACAATAATCATCCTCCACGGGGTGCTTGGAGACTACGACGAATATTCTCTGCAGGATACAACGATCTAAGCCAGAGTACAGTAACCGATTACTCTGACCCTCACATAACTCCTTTTGTATTTCTCTCAATATGCAGGATGCTTGGTGATTGAGTGTTGTTGTGTTTTTAAAAACCGAAGCTAATGCCCTATTCTTATATAACGTTCAAGGCTTGGAGAGCAAGCCAAACGTGTAGATGAAATAGATAAGATTTTTAATGATTTTGTGGGTAATGGAGATATTTTAGTTATCTTCTGCAGATAATTACAGATTCTGTTTGGAGATATTTTCTTCCTCTCCAAATAAATCAAAAAAATTTATCAAAAAATAAATCTTTTGACCGTACCGAGCCAAGCCGGGGTGCGCGTAAAGGGAGAACCATGTGCCATCTAAGTCTTCTCTTCCCCACAAAATGTGGGGTGCCCCTTGGGGCTTACCCCGAGGCATGAGTGTTGGGTTTATAAACCCAATATTCTATCTTTGAATTTTCAATGTGGGACAAATTCTCACTCTATTTCACATCACGCACTTTCATTTACTTTTCATTCTTTCTTTGATTTTTCTTCTCTTCTTTTCTCTCCAACAGTTGTTGACAAGCCAAGAGGTGTAGGTTTTCCTCTGAGGAGATGGGTGATACCGGGCAAAGGTATTTTGAATATGAATGTGAATGCGTCCTGTTCTCCGAGTGGTATGGGCATTGTTGTGGTTATTCAAAACTGGTTGGGTGGGGTGGTGGCGGCTTGTTCCCCGTTCTTTAATGGTGTGTGGGACGTTTTTGTAGCATAGTGTTTGGCCATCCTTTAAGGTCTTAGGTTTGCCTTTGCCCAGAACTTTGCTGTTGATATGGTAGAGTCAGATTCTAGTAAGGCCTGCTTGGCGATTGCGGCTTTGACTGAGGATGGGAAAATGCTGTTCAGGCGATTAAAGCTTCTCTTGTTTTCCATCCTTGTTGGTTTATCATATTTCTCGCTCGTGTAATCTTGTCACGGATAGGCTAGCTCGGTATGTGGTCTCTGACTCGTGGGTTGGATTTACTCCACCCATTGTAGAAAGATTTGTGTTTTCTGGATTAGTTGGTTTTAATATATTGCTTTTTTTAAAAACAATCAATATCCTTAAAATGAGAATATTGTCTGTTAATAACATATGACTTTGTTCATGCGTTATCAACAATGTATTAGAGTTTGATTGAATTTTTTAATTTGATATATGAGTTTGGCTAGATATGTATTTGTATGCCGTTCAATTTAGTTATTGTTGTGTGTTATATGATTCGCTCAACATTTAGATATCATATAGTAGACTTTACTATTTTCTACTGTGATAAAACTTTAATTTATCTCAACTTATTTTAAAGTGAGGTTTTCAATTTTTTCAAAGAAGGTAAAGCTTCTCTTGTTTTCCATCCTTGTTGTTTGGTTTATCATATTTCTCGCTCGTGTAATCTTGTTGCGAATAGGCTAGCTCGCTATGTCGTCTCTGACGCTTTGTCTCTTTCGTGGGTTGGGTTTACTCCACCCATTGTAGAAGATTTGTGTTTTCTGTACTAGTTGGTTTTGATATATTGCTTTGTTTAAAAAAATCAATATCCTTAAAATGAGAATGACACGTATTTATTTATATTCTCTGTATTTTCTGTTAATAACATATGATTTTGTTCATGCGTTATCAACGATGTATTAGAGTTTGATTGAATTTTTTAATTTGATATATGAGTTTGATTAGATATATATTTATATGTCGCTCAATTCAGTTATTGTTGTGTGTTGTATGATTCACCTAACATTTAGATGTCGTGTAGTAGACTTTATTATTTTTTACTGTGATAAAACTTTAATTTATCTCAACTTATCAATTAAGTTTAAATAGTAAAAGTGAGGTTTTCAATTTTTTCAAAGAAGCTAAAAGAAGAATTTTATTTTGAAAATTCAAATTGAAATTTGATATGGTTGGCTTTAAGGGGTCCATCAAAAGTCATTGGAGGATTAAATCTTAGATTAGAAGTAAACGGAAGAATTTGACAGATGGGGTTTTACAAATCAAACTTCTAAAGTGATGGAAGATTAAAAAAAAAGACAAAATAATTAAAGCATCCAATGAGAAATTGCAAATGTAACATTATTAATTGCATGCAACAAATCATTTTCATAAGCTAGAATTTATCCATGAACGTTGAGCAATATTTTCTTAATCATGTTCCATGTCCCCTTTGATTGTTGACACTTGGAATATACTTTACCGACATCATAACTTAATGTTAAAAAACGAAAATAACAATCATTTTTAATAGTTGGACTTTAGAAAGGCTCGAAATATTTTCAAAATTAGCTCCAACAAAACAAATACTATCAACACGTGGCCGAGGATGATTTGCTTGAGAGGATTTCATATTTCTAAACTTCTAGAAATGTTGGAAACAAAAGAGAGAAACATTAGCTCATGTGGATTTCAACATGTGTTAGCTTTAATATTCTAAGCTTCTAGAAATGTTTCTCAACCTCGACAAATTGGCTGCATCTTGTTCTTTTCTTTTCTTTTTCTTTTTCATATATGTATATGAATAAGAAAAACATTTCCTTTTTTTTTTTTTATCTAGCTAATAACCATTTAATGTATCAAACGATCTATGTTTCTAAGTTTTCAATTTTACTTAAATTCTTGCTCTCTTTATTTTTCTCCCTTTAATCTTTTATGACCCGGAAGCTAACTCTATTAGTGTCCATTTTGTGCTACCAATCAAAAGCGGCCGTGATGACTGCAACAGCGCTCAATGATTAATGTGTAATATATAAATTCTTGATAATGAGACTTAAATTTAAGATATGCACGATTATACACACCAATTTTAGTTTTACAAATCAGTCAATAGGTTAAACTCTAATGTGAATCTACTAAACTATATCGCTTTCTATATATAAGTCAAAAAAAAGTTTTGTCTTAAATTCACATTTAAATATTCGTAACAAATACCCATCATTTGCAACATTTGTCCGTATAAAATATAAATACATAAACATATAGATGAATCTAAAACTGATCGCATGATATCATATTTAATTAAATAAGAAGATGAAAACAAAAGGAGTAGTTAGAATTTGGAACTCACTCAATTGATTTAATAAATGGTTGGGAATTTTTCCTTTTTAGGCAACAAATTTGTTAGTGTGTATATATACACAGACTATGTACACAATGACGTAGTGGTGGACATTACACAAGATGCATGTGAAAGATTAATGACACGTATATTTAGTGGATTTAAATTACAAATTTAAAAATTTTGAATTTGTAATTCAAACTCATGTGTTACTAAATTCTTGATTAGAAAATTTACGTGAGACCTACCATATAATTGGATTTATAATCCAAGTTTTGGTGGATTGGTAATCATAGGTGACAATTTTGTTTCGTTTTGGCCATGGCAGAAAAAATTCTGATTCCGACGAAGAACAGAAACGATATGGGAGGTGGTAATTTATCGCCTGGAAATTTGGTGTTTTTCGGCACGGCCAAAAAGAGTCCGTAGATTCTCAACCAGCGTTGAACTCCATCTCTTTAGTCCATCTACAGAGTCCATAGATTCTCAAAATAATTCAGTTCATACGCACCGATCTAATGGCCGCACGAGGTTGCCTGTGATCTGTCATTGATGCGATGGAAGCAGAATGGAAGAAGTTGAAAATATTTTGGCAGACTAGAGGAAGAAGATGAAATTTTTTTGCTTTGTTAGGGAGAGAGCAAATATTTATTTTTCGAAGATCACTGGAGACCAGAGGAAGAAGATGAATTTTTTAGAAAGTGGAAGCCAATTGTTAAAGTTGGAGATAGATTTTTTTGGGAAATTGCTATGGTACATACATTGTACCGTGTGCCATAATTAGTTAAACATTAGATCATTATTTGTGTCCCCACATTAAATGATCCAAATGTAATTTTACCTTCCATACTATACATGAATAACATTATTCTTTACTTAATATTATTGAAAAATGTATTGAGACTTTTTATCTTATTTTATCATTTCCAACCTAATACATATACTTTTATTTAAATTTAGAATTAATAATATATAGTTTTAAGTTTAACTCAATTCTCAGATTATATCCCATTATTTTTCATTCTTATAAATTTATATGCTTAATATAATACTTACGAATTATGAATACACATATCTAGTATAACATATATATAATTAATGCATGTGCATTTCTTTTTACTAAACGACTGAGTTAAATAATCATTTTTAATAATTTAATGATGATAACGACATTTAATATGATGCTTTTGTTGAATATTAATGTCATTAATATGATGTTTTATTAAATTTCAATGATAATTACATATTACTTGCAAGTTATAATCTATTGATTCAATTTTTTTCTTAATTATATTATATATAATAAATTTATAACATTATTTTAGATGACCGAAATTTTTTTCCGAAACGGCACACCCCAACACCGAAATATCCAAATATGTTCCATTTTTCAGAAGACCGAAATGGTCACTGAAACGAAATTGACTACTATGTTTGTAATCCAAATCAAAATGGGGGATTACAAATCCTAATCCAAATATTTATTGGTTTTAATGTTAAAAATAAATAATACCCTTAAAGTTTTCAAATTAATAAATCGACCCTGACCTCGGAACTGAAATCCGACCTCGACCGTGACCCCGGAGTCTCCGGACCCTGACTCCCGATATGGACCCGACCCTGACTCCCGACGTGGACCCGACCAAGACTCCGTACCTCACGCGACCCGGTGTTGGGTATAGTGCTCTCAAACTATGTGTTTAGATATTTTTAATATGAAATTAATGAAATTAAATTTTTCTTTTATATTATTGTTGAATAATTTATATAGAAATATCTGAAAATTTCATATTCATTAATGAGACTATGATCTTGTATAAGTACGTAATATCATAGATAATGAATAAAATATTCTGTAACATATTAAAGTTAGGAATCTTTGATGAATGGTTGCTAGTACGGTTCACTAAGAATTTGAATGTAGGTGATCTAGATCCAGATCGCTGATATGGATAGACATTTTAGTGAATGTACTTTATATAATTAGATTATATCAGGCGTAACTGATGTGGATTAATATCTTTATTAACTTATCATTTATCATAAAGATTTAATACACATCAAAACTGACGATCATATGTAGATCAGTCTGAATCTTGATTAGTTATGAACTCCTATGCATGTTTACTGGATCTTTTGATTCACTCGTTAATGTATAATTTATAAAACAGACTAATGACTTTTGTTTTGGAGATTCCAGTGATATGGCTGGCTGTGAACATGATCTTACAAGATTTAGAATTCAAGCTTTCCTTATTAGATCGTATATTGGTTGTCTTAAGTATTAATTCTGGAACTGAATGGTTATTGAGCTCAAATTTACAATACGATTATAAAGTGACTGTTCACTAGTGAATTAATGATACTTAATGATAAAAAAGTAATTAGAATGGTAAAACGGTAATTTTGACCATGTGCAATTTACGAACCAATAAAGTGAGAACAGAACTACATAAAGTGATTATATCAATGGACTACACGAGAATATTCTGTAAATATATTATGTAATCACTAAGAGTGTAATTCCATATTTATAGTGGGGTAATAATGAAATTAATAAATAAGATTATTTAATTAAAGAGTTTAATTAATAATATGATTTATTGGAGTTTAGAGTTATGGGCTCATGGTCCCCAAGTCACCTCTGTACTATAGAGTCTAGAGTGTGAATATTTCAGGACATGAGAAAAAGACTAACTTGGAATTAAATTTCTGGAGCAAATATATAATTATGAGATAATTATATATAATTGATTAATTAAGAGTCAATTAATTAAATAATTTATTGTAATTTTCAGCAATTACAATTAAATAATCATATCAATTGTTTTTTTGTTAATCGATAAGTGAGACAATATATTTGATTTATGGAATTAAATAATGTTAAATTATTATGAGATAATAAATTAAATTTGAATATAGTAAATGTGTTATTTGTGAACTAACAGATAAATTAGTTGATATGAGAAATCAGATAAGTTAATTTTGAATTAACTGGTATCTAGATATTTATCTAATTAAAATAAATAATAAATTTGAGAAAATTATTACGTGGCATGTTAGACTACCACATGTCAATAATTGATTTTTGAATCAGAGATTGACATGAATTACTGTAGTGCCACACAACACTACATTGACATGTGGTAAACTGTAGTCCCGCACGACACTATAGTGGTGCCGTGAATCAATAGTGTTGTGAGTACTGCTGATCCACACGCCACACTGCAGTGCCCTGTGACACTATAGTGTTGCACCAATTATAATGGTCTCACTGCAATGACACATTAAATAAATAATTTATTATTTACATCCAAAATGGAATGGGCTTTTATCATAGAAGATACATATTGATAATGTTTAATTGGCCTCAAAGGGAAATCATAAGCTATCCTAAGTCAAGTGAACAATCTGATCGATTAATTCTCACAATAGTCATTATCATAATCTCATGTATTGAGTACGTTAGAGACAAAAAAGTGTATTTGATTTATTCTACATACCCACACACATCCTAGTATGTTTGAGTATTGGCTTGAAAAATCTTGGTGTGAATCTCGCAGTCTATTTTTTGAGAGATTACAAGTTTGTTGTTTGCAAGGAGGTTTGATAAGACTACAAGAGGTATAACTCATAATTTTTTTCAATCGATAAAGTTTTAAAAGATTTAATTTGTTTTAAAACCACCACGCCTCCGTCGCGCAATGCCGTCGATTCCAACACCTGGACCCCGACTCTGATCCGAACCAGACCAAGATCCTAACCCAGACCAGACCCAGACACACAGACCCTAACCCTAACACCAACCCGAGCCCCAACCTTGACCTCGGTCTGGGCCCTACACCCGGACCCCGATCTCCGACACCAGAATCGGCCCCAGACCACGACCCCGAAGACCTAACTTGACCTCGATCCTGACCCGATCCCTGACCTTGATCCGGACCCGAACTCAGACTCAAATTGGGACTCGGATCCTGACCCATACCCCATACCCTGACACTGGTCCCTGACCCCCGATTCGGACCCTGACCCTGACTTGAAACCGTACCCGGACCCCGACCGGACCGACCCCTATATATTGTTAAAAAATAGTAACATTTTTAATTGAAGGGTTCTATAGTAAACGTACCTAAGATTACATAATACAAATTATATAATCTAAATATTCAAATTCATAGTAAACGTAATATTACAAATTCTAAATTTAAATCTAAAATTTAAAGTTTACAAATCTTAAATTTAAATTCAAAATCTAAAGTTTAGTAAACGTGGCATAGTTAAGAGTTCTAGAATTAACATAATATGTAATTAAGTAAAAGAGAAGAAAAATAGTTAATTTAATTATGAAGGAAAATATATAGGAAAAAAGTGAATTATAAAAGTGGAGGAGACATAGAAGGAATCTAATCTCCAGTGATTAAACCTCTGAATTTATCAAAACTGAGAATTAATTCTTAGTAAATATATATTTTTTCTTCCCTAATATTTTTTAGATAATTATTGGAACTTCTTTTCATTAGAATTTTCTCTAATGTACTGATTGAATGTTGGCACCATTGTAATGACTTAATATGGCACGTCAAAAATCACATTTAATTGATATTTACATTTTGTTGATCTAATGATTTTAAATTTCAAGTCTCAATAAAAAGAAAATATTTTAGACATATACTGATCAAACAATGACACACGTGTAACTTGTAATTTATAAACAAATAAAATTGTGAAGATTAACTTAATAGTATGAATTTCTTGTTCAAAATAGTAGTTAGGTTGGGAAAAATTGCACAATAAACTTATATATTAGCTACAATGAAACTAACAGAAATATATGTTGTTAAAACTAAAAGAGAAGGCTATCATATTAAAATACAGCAGAGTTTACTGTATTTACGCTTATTATTATTATTTATGACAGTCGATAAAATAAGTTTGTGTATTCAAACGTGAAGTGCAAAGTATATTATATTTTTATTTGTATTTCCTAAATAATACATACATACTATTAACGGATGTATCCCACATCGACTGTGAATAAAGATTTATATGTATTTATATATTTGTTGAGTTTGATATGATATTAAAATTTGGTTCTATACTGTCTCAGACTCAATCTCTGTTTATCACCGTCTCCATCTATACATGCCTAGCTCATAGCACGAATCACGTGAGATGAGTGTTAAAAGATATTATCTAACATCAATTATAGATGAAAATCTGATTGTGCTTATATACGTATACCGGGCATTTTCAATTGATTTTAGACTAAAATATAATACATATTACATTTACATACGACACAAAGTCACGTGTCGGTGGAATCACTAAAGATTTTTGTTTTTTACAAACGAACGACTCAATTTTTTTTTCATTTTAGCTTCCTATTTTAGCCCATGCTGCTACAAAACCCCCCTCTCTCTCTGTCCCTCTCTCACTGTCTCTGCTTTTGAATGTGTTAGTACAAATAAAGAAGCTTCTATAATTGCGCTTGAGATCGAGGTAGGTAGTTCTGGCCGGGTTAAGCGCCATAGCTGTACGGATTGGAGGAGGTGGCGGAGTAGTTGGTGGTTGGTACATCAGGAGGAAGAGAAATAGAAGAAAGAAAGGGAAGGTTATAAGAGAAGGGTTAATGGATTTTTGGCATAAAATGATATTCCCTGTTCGTCGTGTTTGGCTCGCTGTTTCTTCTCGTGTCAAGTCTCCCAAAAACGGTGCGTTTCCTCCTCCTCCTCCTCCTTTCCTCGTCCTTCTTCCTCTGTTTTTTTTATTAATCCAATGTTTCTCTCCTATATTAATTCAGCTGAAAATGAAAGAAAAATAGAGTTTAATTAAAAGCCTCCCAGAAATTAGTACTCATTAATTAATAAAATTCAGCTATTAATTAGTTAGCAGTTCATTTATTTAAATAATTAAGCTCACTACCCACTTGCTTAGTGTAATTAGTCTTGTTTAGTTTTGGTATTATTTTTTCCTGCTTACATTTTAATTAGTAAGCTTAAGATGCTATTAATTAGAATTTAATGAGTCATAAATTCAAATTTTCTCATCACCAATTATTTAAACATTTTTAAGTGATTATTATTTAATGTTATTCCTACTTTTTTCCTCATTATATTTTAATTTTGTTGCCATCTTAATCATCGCCGACGCTTAATTATTACAACTTCCTTCTATATTTTGGTTTCTTGTTTCTTTTCTTATTTTTATTGATGGAGGGTGGAGTTTGTTTACGGCATTTTATTATTTTAATAAATTAAAATAATAAGTTTAGTTTTGGGATGATGTTTGTGTTAAAAGTATTGTTAATTTATTCATAAAACTAATAATAAATAATCAGACTCTTACCCCATAAAAAATATAAAAAAGGATTAGTGATGAATTATGTGTTGAACTTGGGTCAATTACGGTGGCTAATTAACCATGAGGTCCTTACAGCTGTTAATTAATTAAACTGTTATTGTAAGAAAGTGTTCTATGAGCACAGTGTGTTGTCCAGTCGGTCAATTTTATTAATTTTTTTTATTGAGCGATACAATTTCAATTTGTCAATAGGTAGCAAATTTTAAGATTGCTAAAAATTTAATCAGGTCAAATAAATTATTCTTATAATTATATTATGAAACATAAGAGTCATTGAGAATTTAACTTATGTTTCATATCACATTACAATTATATACGATTTATAAATGACGGATTTTATCAAATGTAATAATTCATGTAATAATTGATGTGGTCGAGAAAAGATGAGTGAAATTCGAACTAATTTAATGTTTATTCAAACAAAATCTTAATAAATTTTGACACTAAGCAACAACTTGACATAAATCTTTCGGTCATTCCGCTAAATTTTATAATATTTATCTTCATAAGGGGCATGGAATAGTTGACTTTTCTATATGTGAATGGGACGTACAATTACCTATTCCAAAGTTAGAGAACAAAATTTACTTCAAATATTTTCACTTTTTTTATATTAATTAAGTAATTCACTTTGTCAATAATTTTAATTTTCAGAGAATTTCTAATTGTAGGATTTATTTCATAGTGAGCTTTATTTAGGGGCAATAAAGCACCCAATAATGAATTTTTAGGCCAGAATAGGAAGAAAATTAAAAACAAAGTTAAAAAAGAATCTACACACATAGTGGGTTAGTGGGTTTCACTTTCATCCACTAGGCCGAAACCCACACTTTAAGATAACAAAGAATGTTTTATTGTACGGTTAAAATCCTAATCACTGACTGATTAAAACATTGGATTGGGTAGTTTAATCATCTTTTTAAGATTTCAACTAATTCCAATTCCAACTCAATGGCTAATGACTAAATTTTTGTTTTTTTAGAAAATATTAACTTTTAAGTTCAAACTATAAAAATAAAAAAAAATATTTATAAAAATAATCGAAGTCAACAAAAATATCATTGTCGGTCTCATGTAGAGATGATCTATGAGTGAGATGAGTGATATTAGTCTTGGTATCAACACTGATAAATTCTAAACAAAAGATGGATTGGATCAACATCTTTTTCAGTGCCACTTTATACTCAATTTCTCTTTTACTTAGTTTTTCCTATTCACAAACTCTTTTTTGGTACGAAATATGCCCAAGAACATAGAACCTGGTCCATTCATGGCTAACCCTTTTTCATTAGGACCACTAATTGGGTATCAAGTTTACTATATCCACTAGATCGAATATATACATATATATGAGCTAGCTAATTAACAGTAGCGTTAGGCTAAATGGGGTGAAAACTAATTAATAATATGGTACGTACATACAGGAGGAGGCATATTAAAGCTTCATAATGATGTAGAAACATGTGGATATCAAGATGTGAAGGTAATGTGGGAAATGCTGAGAAGATCAGAGTCAGAGCTAATAACCCATAAACCAAAGCAACATAAGCAGAAACCCTTTTGGAGAGTTTTTGTTTGGTCAAAGCAAACTGCACCTTCATCTTTAACAACAAAAATAATGTAATATTTGCTATTTGTGTGCTGAGTTATTTTTAGAAGCCAAACAGCCTCCAGCAGCTTGCAGCTTTAGGCATGTGGACAGAACTAATTGCAAGTGTCTACATGCATTGTGTAATATCAGAAAGGAAAAATAACGAGTCAGCTTCAGTTTTAATGAGTCTGAGAGTTCGAAAGAGATGTGCCATTTCAGAAGTACTGATAAAAATAGAATAATATTTTGAGAAAAATGCATTTAGACACCTATACTTTGAGCGAGCTGTAAAGTGACCCGCTAAACTTTTTTGTGGCATTTTAAATACTTAAACTTCAATAAAATGATTTTAAACCTTATTCCATCCATATCACTGTTTATTCCGTTAGGTTAGAAATTCCTAATTTTCTCAACCCTTCCATCCTCTAAGTCTCACCCATTCTCTCAACCCCTCCATCCTCTTCGTCTCACCCAACCTCTCCCAAAATCTCAACCCTTCATCTTCTTCCTTCTTACCCATTCTCTCAACTCCTCCATATTCTCCGTCTGAAGAAAAGAAAAGTAAGCTTAAGAAAATAATGGAGAAAATAGAAGCTATTTGGTAACCCAGAAAATCTGAGAAGGGAAAACTGAAGTCTCGATCTCAAACCCCATGATTTTCGTTCGACTCGAATGTAATAACTTCAAAATCACATATGAAAAAAATACGAATAATTTCAATTTCTTCTCACTTACTCACATTTTCTCAGTAGCTAAGATCTACAAAAGAAAATGCACATACATTCATCTTCCCTCAGGAGCTGAAATGAAGTAAAATGTTTTCATCTTCCCTTAAGAAAAACAACTGTAGAAGTAGCTCAGTGAATGAGCATTCTCAGCAGAGAGAAGAAAGAAAAGAAAACAAAAAGTGAAAGAAGGAAAATAATTTATTCACGCCCATGAGTCTGAATTAGAGATGACAAGAATTAAATGAACATTTTTCCTAAATATTCAGATTTCAATTCTTCCTCCACTATTTTCTCAACATCAAATTAAACTGTCAAATTCAATTAAACTACTAAATTCAATTAAATTGCCAAACTAAGTCCATCACAATGAACATCGATTAAACTAAACAGCCAAACTCCAAGAAATGAAAGTACTAAAACCCCACAAAACACATTCTAAACTCATTGACAGCCATTCGAAATCATCAACAAAAGTAAATGAATGTATTAAACTCATTCACAAAACACATTTTAAACCCATTGGAAGCCATTCAAAATCATCAACAAAAGTAAATGAATGTATTAAACTCATTCACAAAACACGGTATGTCATTATGTTATGGAAGATTGGGAAGTTTGTACACATCGTCTCATTACTAGCAAAAATATAAAGTAATCAATTAAAATAAATAAAATGAGCAAACCTATAAATTGATTTCAAGAGTAATAAACACTTTCTTACAGGTAATTTTTCTTTCCAGAACCACCACTATTGCTTGGACCACCACCGTTGCTCGTGTTTTTCTTTTTAGACCTCTTGCTGCATGTTCTTTTATTATGATCTCATTGTTTACAATTTGCACATTTAAGTCCTCTACCTTTGCCTGAAGCTCTATTTGGGTTAGATCTTCTTCTATATTTCTCTTTTTTCTTGGGTCGTCCAGATTGTTTTCTTATCTTTGAGGGAATCATTGGCTCTTTGCCCATCTTTTCCCACTGCTCAGGACTTAAAATGGGTTTAATCATATGTTCATAAGGAAGGAGGTATCTTTCTTTGTTGAACACTGGGTCTACATACTTTTTAGGCTCCTCTCGGTTCTAAAAATGCAAATAATTGCATGAGAGCAGGGAATTCTAGTCAACTCCCACCTCCTACAACCACAAGTCTTCTTTGACAAGTCCACTATAAATCTTGCACCATGCATCTCCTCAACTTCATATAAATGATCCCCCCCCCCCCCCCNTAAATGATCCCCCCCAATGTGCTATACAACTAAATGATGTCTATTTTTCCTTATCCAACCTCTTTTGAATCCTAGGACATAATATACCACTATATTCCCTCATTCCATCTCTTCTTGTTTGAAACCTCTTCATAAGAAGCCTTCTAATAATCTACATCATGGTCATGATCGGCTCATCTCTACTCTCAAGTATGTAGCTATTGGACCACTCAGCTGCATTATTGACTAAGACATGATAGTTTACAAATGGACAAAATGAATGCCTAGACCAACAACTAGAATCCAACTTGGATAGCCAGCTAAAAGCACATGCATCAAGCTCTTCGATTTGTTTCATAATTATCTCAAATTGATGTTGTGTTGAGGACCTAGCACTCCACATTAAATCCTTGAAGTCTTTCCTGGATGGAACTTTTTAAAGTTGGCATACAAATGTCTAACACAGTATCGATGACAAGTATTTGGCAACAACTCTTTGAAGGGCTCGCACAAACCCTTTTGTTGATCGCACATTCATTAAATCCTTGAAGGTCTTTCCTGGATACAACTTTTTAAAGTTGGCATACAAATGTCTAACACAGTATCGATGACAAGCATTTGGCAACAACTCTTTGAAGGAATCGCACAAACCCTTTTGTTGATCGCACATAAATGTCCATCATATTGTGTTTAGATCACCAAAATATTCCAGCAATGCCTTTAGAAACCAACTCCATGAATCTTAGTTTCTACCTCTACTGCGACATATGCAATAGGAAATATGTTATCACCGAAAAGGCCTTTCAAATGACAACCACCAATGAAATTAATAGGCCTACATCCATCAATAAATCCTTTTTTGCATGCATATTGGCTAATATAAAGTCTTTGAACACATTATTTCCAGCCTTCACATACGTTGAGGATCCAGAATTCCACTTTTTAATGGCTGCACAATAGTCCCAAAGTTGAGCATATTATGCCTGTTGTGAACCTTCAATCAATTTCAAAGCCTTTTTCTTTACTCTATAACATTTATCTAGAGAGATAGAGACTTGGTAATCTCTCCTAATCTCTTTCCTAAATGCAGTTATTTCCTAAGTAGGAGAATCCCCAAACTTCACCCCAAATTTCTTAGCTAGCCAAGTAGATGTCATCCTAAAAGAGTATGGAAGGGTTGAGAGAATGGGTAAGAAGGAAGAAGATGAAGGGTTGAGAGATTGGGTGAGACGAAGAGGATGGAGGGATTGAGAAATTAGGGATTTCTAACCTAACAGAGTAAAGGGGGATATGGATGGAGGGGGTTTAAAATCATTTTATTGAAATTTAAGTATTTAAAATGTAAAAAAAGTTCAAGGGTCACTTTACAATTTACTAAAAGTACAGGGGGTCTAAATATATTTTTCCCTAATATTTTTAATCAAATTTCACGCCCAATCATTTCGTAGAAGAAGCACTTTTCCCTTTTGAAAATATATTCTACATCACTATAATGCTTACTCTTAAGTCAAGAATGATATGAAAATAGCATCTCACATATATGGATTCGGATATTCTGTTGTAATTGGAATCGAAAAAATTGATATATGAGTCGTCTAGTCAAATCTAAATAGTTTAGATTTGATCAATATAGAACGTATAGATATGATGAAATGGTCCATACTGAACTGTCTCTTTATCTTTAAAAATCACTGTGTATAATTATAATTCATAATATATATATATTCAAATGTGATTAGATTGACCTTCACTAGGGTGGTAATGCAATGCATTTTTTTCTTTTCGTAATCCCCTGCCAGTGGTGATCTTGTCCATCCACGTTATGGATATAAGCTGTCACAAATAGGGAGAAGATTTTCCTCCGTTGAGATCCCAACATAAAGGGATCCATTTCCATTGTTTCATAGTTATAAAATTTGGATGAAACCACAAAACATATATACAGTTAATAAAACACGGGGAAAGTATAATTGTCCCAATTAAACCCATTATTGCTATTCTGCTAATTAACTGAAAATTAGATGACTTGTCCGTTCTTTTAACACTTATGAGATGCAAGATTTTTAGGTTATACTAGACACGTGTAATTCATTCACCTGGAGAGAGGAAGAGAAAGAGAGAGCAGTCCTTTAAATTATAAGATAACTTCTAATACTATATATTCATTCATATGTGATTGGTTCATTCATGTGAGTCATGTATAAAATTATGAGAGAGTCATGTAAAATATTCACAATTAGAGATGGAGAGATAATCTACAATATCATTACAAATATTAATTAGTAGATAACACATGATAATCCAAGCTAGAAATCCTATTTAAGGATGAGCAATCCAAAACTATAATTATTAAATAGCAGCTCCAATTAAATGACTTAACAAGAATGACCGAACATCCCGAAATAGTACCAAAACAAGTATAATACGACGTCACATTCTCTTACATGTTTTTAGAGGAACGATACTTGGTCTTATGCATACGTACGTAGTTAACAACAAACAATAAATTGACGCTAATCATATATATTTAATTTGTGTTGACTTCTTCATAAGTTGAGCATCCTAAGATTGCTAATTTTATGAAATGTACATTCCCATTTCAAAAAGAAATGTTTCTTGTAACTTGTCAATAGGTCATTCCAAATGTACATATACTTTACATTTTGGGTCCGCGTTAAAATTTTGCTACATGAATGATAATCTAATAATTCAAAAATATCATTCTTATTTTTCCTCACTCTTATATGCATTAAGGCTTCAAACTTTTTAAACAATATATTCTGTTGGTATGCATTTCTTTAAATACTGTTGGTTTATTTATTTTCTGTTATCAAACACGTTGAAACTTTTATTTTTTTATTAACAATATGTTATGAAGAATTAGATTATGAAAATATTAAAGATGTATGAAGTTAAAATGTGTTGATGTAAATATTGATTTCTATCACTGTGATAGTGTAATTCACACTCAGAAACCAAATACAAGATATAATTCGTAGTGTGGTTTGGGAGTCTGGGACGTACAACAACTGACCAACTCAAACTAGGAAAGGAAACTATAATTGACCGTTGAAAGCATGCACTATAACAACCCAAAACGTCCCCCCTTCTCTCTCTATTTCCTTGAAGAACCCTAGTGCCTCTACTCCACACGCTTTCTTATTTCTTATTCTATCACCGTGTTATTAGAATACTAATCCCTACCTCTTGCGAAATTCCAAAACCCTATTCACCCACATTTCTCCCGTTTCCACTGAAAATCCATCCCCTTCTTGTTGAAGATTGAGAAAAGAAGAAAACAATGAAGAGGAAGGCAGAGGAAGATGATGAAGCAGAGCAGAGTAGGTGGAATCATGGCGTGAAGTGGTTACGAGGAAAGATGATTGGTAAAGGAGGATTTGGGTCTGTTTTTCTTGCTACTTTGAAGAACCCCAGGTCCAAGTTTAGCTGTTTCCCTTCAGTCATGGCAGTGAAATCCGCAGAGGTCTCTGTTTCCGCCACGCTTCAGAAGGAAAGGGAGGTTCTCAACAATGTGCAGGATTGCCCTTTCGTTATTAAGTGCTTTGGGGAAGAAATCACCACTTCTGAGAAGGGTGAGATGGTTTTCAACTTACTGTTAGAGTTCGCTTCCGGAGGAACCCTCGCCGATCAAATCAAGAAATCCGGCGGCCAAGGTTTGCCTGAATGCGATGTTAAACGCTACACTAAATCGATTCTCAGAGGGCTATATCACATTCACGGACGCGGTTTTGTCCACTGCGATTTGAAGCCTAAGAATATCTTGATGGTGCCTCGACCTAATTCTGCTGCATCATCTGGTGGTGATGATTTCGTTGCGAAGATTGGGGATTTTGGGTTGGCTAAAAGGAACTCACAGAGCAAGAAGAAGAAGCTGGACCCTTACTTGAGGGGAACTGCCATGTATATGGCACCCGAAGCTTTGATTAATTATGTCCAAGAGCCTGTTTCTGATATTTGGGCACTTGGTTGCGTTGTGCTTGAGATGCTTACTGGAAAGGCCCCTTGGCAGAGGAGCCCTGATTTGAATACTGATGATCTTCTGCGTCTGATTAGGGATGGGAGTGAATTGCCAAAGATTCCAAGCGAACTTTCGAAGGAGGCGAGGGAGTTTCTAAAGGGTTGTTTCGTAAGGAAAACTATTTACAGGTTGACTGCTGAGATGCTACTGTGTCATCCATTTTTGGATGGAACTGATGATGATCATGATGGGGAAGACAAAGGAGTAGAGAATGTTATGGAGTTCCCATTGCTTGATAATGATGATGAACTCAGTTCTTCTTTTTCTGATGATTGGGAATCCACATCTGAAGATGTTCTCTATTCCTGTTCTTGGTCCGATGAGGATGATTTTGAGGAGATGGAAGTTCCACTTGATGAGAGCAGTGCTGAAAAGGGTATATTGGGGAGTGAAGAAAGTAATAGGATTTCAAGTGGCGGTGGTGAACGCGTTTTTGGGTCAATGAAACCGGCTTCCACCATTCCTACTCGTTCTTAAGGGTGTCGGCGTAAAATGGTGTCTGTTCTCTGTAACTTGGTAGAGAGTTCTGATGTTAATAGTTATTGATTCTTCAATTGTGAACTAATACAGTTGATGAGAGAGTACTTTTTGTAGACATTATCCAATAGGCTTTAAAAGTAGTCATTCTTTTTGACATTAATGAAGTATATGAAATAGTTTTGGGAGAAAAGTTTCTCTTTTATTGTTCATTCACCTTTTCGGTTTTCTGTAATTACTTTCTGTGGTGTTTGATCCTTAAATATTATTTCTTTAGCAACTACTCTATTCGATCCGCACTTTGTAACTTGCGTGGAAGTCACATACAGAAATGGAATTTCTTCTAAGCCTGCGATTGGTTAAACAGGCGAAGCTTAGTTTTATTCTTTTCACTTACATTCTACGCGATGATTTTCTGATTCTTCAATTAGAAGTTCCAAGTGATACAGCTTCAACTTTCACTTACAACATAGAAGAACCTATTGTCCTCTATACTGCTAATCCATCGGAGAATGTGAATTTATTTTGCCACTGAATTTACATTATCTTACAGCTGAAGATCTATCTAGAAGTCCTACACGAAATGGTTTGTTTGTGTAAATGCCTGCTCATTTATAACTGTCATCACCACTAGAAGCAATTTTAGAAAATTTCTACTTCTTTGCACGTAAAGTGATTTATATTCTTATTTACAGCAGTGCACTGTGTGCTTTCGTGACTGCAGGGACATAACATTTTCAGCTGTGATCGCCTTTACTGGTTGATTTCTAGTTAGTTCTACCTGAGTTAATTATCTGTCTTTGTAGTTGTTTGATTATCTAATATGACATTGTAAGAGTTTGTTGTGAAACTTATACATGTTCATGGGAAACTTAAATACTAAGTAAATCTATCACTACGCGCTTCTGGTTGTGATTGATCATATGCAGGAGATTTGTTCAGATGTTTGACTGTTTTTCTTTTCTTGTGCTCGAGACAATTACTGAAAACTGCCTTGGGTAGAAAACAAGGTTTTTAAGAGTCAATCATAGGCATCTCTTTTGAAACTCTCCACGATTTCATGAACGTATTTCGTAAGTTGATTTTCTCATTGAGTGCCTTGTAGTGATTATGTTTCTTCCACATTGAAGAAGAATATTGTTTTGGAGTTGTGGAAATATCACAACTGACAGAAAAGGGGTTATGCTATAATTTAGCCTTATTAACAGATTTTCAAATCGGTGAGGCTCTATCTGCATAATTTGAGTACCTGTAGATGCACCTGCAAGTTAACATTAGATTCATACGGATTACTGCTTCTCTTCGTCATCAGAGCACATGATAAACCGCTACATGCTCGGCTATGCCAGATTAAAACCAGCTTCTCAATTCCATCTCCTCTGCATTAGCAGCCCAGTTTTTGCCATTCCAGCTGGAATTTGCTGCTGAATACTAAAATGATTATAGTTGAATATCTTATGGCGCTTATTCTTACAGTATCTTGATATTCTCTTATTGAATCAATTCACTCACTATGTGTAATATTTAACAAATGGAAACAGCTGACCTTGTTATATAACTGTTAACATTCAGAGTTAGCTGTGTGGATCATTTTAGAGTTCTTGAATGATAAAGAAGGTATTGCCATTTTCTCGCTTTCCAGTTATGTAAGAAATCATATGTTTCTACTTAAAACAGCCTCATCTACTTCTTGTTCGCGGGATTCTTTTTTTTTTTTCCGGCTGTGATAACTACTACTTATGTCGAGACATCGTTGTCAGTCCATGACCTGTCTATTATATAGCTCTAGCCGTAGCTATCAGTCGAATAAGATTTTAGTTTGGCAATGAATGTGAACCATTGTGATTGGAAATTCAGTTTCTTCACTTCCAAACAAAAAATACAAGAACAAGAGTTTCACCGTGATCAATTGTCAACAGCAATTGAATCTGTCAACAAATATGCATGTACACATTATTAACAAGAAAATCAGTAGCATATTTATATTTACACGAGATAGCACAAGATGTCATTTGTTGCAAAATGATAAGTTAGCCTTTGAAATATTGTCCTCAGGTCGATAAAGAAACGAAAGGCATGAGACAGGAACAAACAAGCGGAGTTTAACACGCTGCGAGAAATTATAGATGGAAAACTAGAGCCAAAAAAGCAATGATCTGTAGTAAAACAAAATCTGGTTTCTATAGTATTAAGAAAAATATATCAATCAACGAAACCGTTAATTTTCTTAGCAGTGTAATGATATTACCTGAGCAAGGAGAAGAGTTTGCACGGAATCACATTTAGAAGCATGTCTCTCTTCATTGTTTAACTCAAGAACGCGTTTAGATTCGTCTAATTGATTAAAATCGAAATACGGGGATTCCAATTCTTCCTTCTTAATCTGACTTACACTGCAAATATAACACAAATCCAAGCAGATATTAGCTTAGTCAGCAGCTTAGACATTTTTTAGTTATTTGTCCGAGTCAAATGAATCCCTACATTAGATTTAATGCATTTACGAAAAGTTTGTCTCACTAGTCAATTGAATGTATTGTTTGTGTCTCAATTAGAAGTGTATTGATCGTGTCTCAAGTAGTAAATCTCACGACTTTGACCTCTTTGAACCAATCCAAAAAGGCGCATTCTGGTTAGAAGTGTCATAAGCAGCCTTATCTTACACATTCCAAAACATCATAGCACCTGATGTTGGACTTCCAAAACAGAATAACAAGCAACAACAAAAGTCATAAACCTTCCTAGAAAATGGACAATACTTTCAGTTGGTTGGTAAATCGTGCATGGAGTCCGACATATGCATGGGAACAAGAACCACCAGAATTTCGTAGCTTGATAATCCGGCCAGTTCCCAGTTCAAATTAGAAGAATTACAGGCCTCCAAAAATGAAACAAGTTAGAATTCTTCTACAGTCTTGGAAAGGAGAGTTGGAAAACAAAACATTCGGTTTGCACTTTTTTTTTTGGAATAATGTTATGTTACGTTCGTGTCCTTGCTCATGTAAGTAGCTGATTATGATGTTTCGGAAAGTCATTTGGGGGCAATTTCGACATTCAATATAGGATGGCGCATGATTCTATGACGACATCTAACGGCCTCAATTTTTTTGGATATGATGTGGGGCCCAAGCCCGACTCATGATTCTTATGGTTTGTTGTGAATTGTGATTGGCTGTAGTATGTGAAAAAATCGAATTTGGGACAAACAATTTTTTTTAAACTAATTTTATCGGATTCCCCGAAGGGACTTTTTTGAAACTAATGACAAAAGTCACAAAACCACTTTGTCGACATCGTGTTCGTATTTATGTTTTATTCTTTTTCTTTAAAATAATTTAACCAATTTTGGACAAAATAATTAAACAAAAATATTTTTAATTTGATTGGCCGAAAAAAGTAATTAACAAATAAAAAATTTCATTATTTAAAACAACATATCATTATATTCTCATGTCATTTTTGAAGGAATTATCTATACACTTAGTATAGTTTGATCAAACAACATGAATACCTATTTTTCGGGTCTGAAAAATGATACAGACTTTCTTTCATGTTAGATTTTATTGGCAAAAAAACATGTAACTTTTGTATTTGAAACTAACATCATTTAACTAATAAGTATTATCAAAATTATCCCTCATTTCAGTCCCAAGTTTCAAAACGTCAAAACTAATTTTTTTTAATATGCAAATTAGAACTTACCTTAACCCGAAAAACCTGGGTCGGCTTAAGTTTCGGGGTTAAACAAATTGGGTTGCGATCGGATTAGTTATAAGGATAATATTATAATTTTATACCTAAACTAGTAGATTTTTAACATGATCGAATTATCTATTATTTTTATACTAAAATGACGTCTATATTATTTAGGCAAACTACATAGAATGTCAGAAATTTTTTTTTAAAACTAATCGGTTGCATTTAGTTTGACCACAATAGTTTTTTTTTAAATCGACCACAATAGTTAATAGCAAGTTATGACAATTTTATTGAAATATACATAATGAGCTATATGGATCTTATATACAAAATAGGTGCATGTACATATTGTTCTTTTACTCAAGTTCAGGCCAGGGGCCCGCCCAATCAATATGACAAAATATCATTGAAAATCATTATTATTGTTTATTGAGAAGCAAAATTACTAATTACATTTTTGTATTTGTTTAATAGGTAACATTGCTACCCATTCAATCTTTCTGCAGACATATTTGATCTCAAGTATATTTTTAAATTTTAATTTTGAAAATTGAATATGAGAAAAAAAAAACTTTACTATCAAAGTGTAAATCGTTCAATGCCAATAAAAATTCAATTTTGTCGAGAGAGAAAATCATTTTTTTTTTGTCAAAAGAGAAGAGTGTAAAAAATACCCAACATTAAAGTCATTCATTAATAATAAAAAATTACATAACTGCAAGAGGCATATCTGAGTGTAAACAAAAACCAAAACAAGTTGGATAAGGAAATCAGGAGGTACATTAGGATATTCCAACTAGGCTGACACCTCCTTAACACCCTCATCATCTAAACTGCACCAACCCAAATAAAACCCCCCTGACTAGCCTCATTAAAACCTTAATTGGATAAAACCCGAGAGGGGAAAAGCCAGAAAAAGAAAAAAGAGTACTAGTAAAAAAACCAAGAAAAAGACTATCAATTAAGAGGATAGGTAGTAAGAAATATTACAATCCCTAGACAACTAAAGAGGAAGGTTATCTACCCATACGTGACATAGACCGTCTCTGCCCAAACTAGCTAGCTTATGAGCAATTTGATTATCATTTTTAGAGACATGTTTAAAGGACAACCGATAACAATCCTTCAAGTATACAATGTCATAAATAATAGCATCACTAAACCTATCGAGTAATTATTCCACAGTTTAAGGGAAGAACTCTAATATTGTCATCATACACACCTTCCGTCTTCCCTTCCTTCATAGCATTCTTCTTATCCATGCAAACACCCTCTGTATGAAACATTCTACCATGAAAATGACAGAATCTCGGAAGTCTCTCGTACTTAAACTGGCACCACTTTCTATGTCCGTCAAAATTAATAACAGACCCTCTTTGAAGAGACTTAGCAACGTTGATCTCTACCTTAACTCGAATAAATATTTTTAGTTCAAACCCGTTCTTGGAAAAGCTTTCATCAGTATTTTTAACCTTACCTAACTTCCTTCCAAGCATCGCACCAACAGAGTTGTTCCGCCATTCAATTGATAGTTGATCGAGTTGGATCCAAAAACTGTCCCGTAAAAATATATCAGACTCAAAGCTCAGCCCCTGTGACTATTGCTTAACCACAAAAACTGTTCTTCGAAAAGTCAAGGACTGTTATCCACCATGAATCTCAACACGTTCTCCTTTTTAAAGAAGATCTGAAATTTATCTCTGTCAACTTTCATAAATCGAGTGTCATCATCATCATCAACATTCCAAGCCATAGTGAGTGTTTTTCTTAAACCCATCAGATTATATTTCTTTGAGGCATAAAGTCTGTCAAAGATACTTAAGTCATAATTTTCTATATCAACAAACGTGGCTTCTCGCGGATTAACAATTTTCTCAACTTCTTTCTCCGTAAGTTTCCAATCATCCCGTTTCCTCATGAGTTTGGGGTCTACACGCCCCTTGCTTCTTTCGTCCACCACCATAAGAGACCACAATCTAGTAGAATGATAAAGTTCAAACTGTCAGCTTCATAAAACCCTAGAAAAGTTTAGAAGAACACAAAGGCAACCGCATCCTTTTTAGGAGAAGGAAGACAACTTACAACCCTTGAAATTTGGATTTTAAAAGAGAAACAAAGGCGAGATAGGTGGGGCTAGTCATTCTGAAACCAATTTCCTTGAACATTTATAATTTTGAATAAAAAATAGAATTTGATAAATGATTGCTTGTGAAGATATGTTCGTGTATGTCCTATAAATTTACTTGTCGTTGATTGAAAATTGGAAACTAATATTCGAAAGAAACGATTACTTAATTACAGTATTGATTTTGGAATCTGTATATTTAGTGGTAACTGCATTGAATATTGTCCAACAAATTATTTATACCGTTTGTTAACCAGTGTTTAAGAAATTGTAGATTGATTTTTTGATCACAAATACTATGGAAAATCTTCATTTTTTTCCTTCTGCTCTTTCCTATCCCACGGTACTTTTTCTTATTATATTTGTTCTTGAAGTAGAAAACGTTTCATTTGATGCCAATGGGACCCTCCAATTAGTTCTATTGAAATTGGCTCTCAATACTTCAGTGTTGAGATTAGTTACTAGTTGTAATTAGAATCTTGATGAAATTATAGATAAAAGTGTAAGAGAAATATTAATTTTAAAGTTTTAATGCATTAGATTGTCAGTACGCAGTTCACATGTTTCATATGAATGCTAATGAATTCATATGGTTCGACACTATATCAAATAATTAATGACCTTAAGCTTTAAGCTACCTTGTTGATGATTTATTATACAGTTCGATATTGCAAAGAAGAGTCTCACAGCTTCAATATATTGCAGCCATAAGGCTAGAACAGTTCAACTCCTGGAGTTGTAGGCACATGCAAAATCATCACTCAACATTTATAAAGGATCAAAGCTTACATTTTTTAGTGATTATTCTGTAGTGTAGGGTATGATTAAATCCATACTAACAAGGGAGGGAAATACAATCATTTGCCTAACTTATAACAAAACTTTCAGCAATTCAAGCTGCCTTTCGTACGATAATGCCAAGGTTAACTGATCTATATATTCTCTTCGTCCTTTTTCGAAGTTTTATGGAGTTTTAGATCATTTTCTGAGTACTGATGCCTGCAGAAAACTCCAGTCAATTGAATAGAAGATTCTCCTTTTCAATGTGACGTATTTCGGTTTTGGATCACGTGCTGTTGACAAGAGATGCCATTTCAAGATTCTCTGGCCTATCGTCACCCTTTTTTGGTCTCAACATCTCGGTTGGCAAGATGGACATGTTCTGATCACCTTTTGGTATCAGAAACAGCAGCCCTATGGGAATGATTCTGAACAAACTCCGTATCAGAATGGCCATCCAGAGCTTATCAAACCGTGTCCGAGTAACCTTCAAGACGTGGAGCAAAAGCCCTCCTGCCCATGACGAAGACAGCATCCCGACGTGGTCAATCGACATTAACAAAGCAAAGAAAGTGCCTTCTATTCCAGCAGGGCAAAGCTTGGAACTAAGAACAAGAAGAGGCATCCATTTAACACGCCCAATCAAATGAGAAACGGCTTCATCAATCACAACAAAGAAGTAATCTGGTATACCGAATTTCAAGTTTACGCGCAACACCAATAACATGTCTAGCAAGCCGGAGGTGCCGTATAGCAACTGAGTCCAGAAAAGTATGCCTCGAAATGGGTAGTCTCTTAACAAGTTTTGGTACAGAAGGACCCCGACAAGCGAGCCGACTGAACCTATGGAGAATATGGAACCAACTACCTCCTGCACAAATATTGGAAAGTATTTTATACTGACAGTTGAAAAGCCAGTCTAAACACTACTAAAAGATGTCAAGGAAATGCGTATTGAGGCTTTATAACTAACACAAAATGGACATATCCATACGATGTGGTACAACATTCCAATACCTTCTCCTGATCAAGAAATTAGTAAGAAGCGCAGCCTCATTGTGGTTGCCCCTCTTCATGGTGTTGCCACATAGGCAACTGAACTCACTCTTGGGCAGCTCTAGGCCATTGCCTAGATCTGAACGGCCTAGATCTTCTTTGACAGAAATCAAAAAAGCATATACGTTCAGTTCATTTTTTGAACAGACGACCATCAGGGGTGGCCACACTGTGGCGAACCCTCCCAATAATTTCTCCTTCTTGGCCACAACACACAATCGAACTAAGCAGCATACGAAACAGTTTAAGCTAAAGCGGCAAAATAAAGACCCAATCAAGCTGTAATAGCAGGTTGACGAGATAAGCTCGATCATTCCTTAAAACCTCGGTTTTAAAGAGAGAGGTACTGAGCCTTATAAATAGCACAAAAGGAGCATATCCTGGGAAAACATTCCAACACTAACGATAGTGTAGAACTACGGAATCACATGGAAGAACAAGTAATTAAGATCAGAATTGTACCTGTGAGAAAGATGGACCACCCTTTGCATCTGTGAACCAATAGAACATTCCTTCATGAATATTTAAGCTCAAAGCAAGAGATAAATACATGTATATGCAAGGCCTCCAGACCTCACGGCATTTTAGTGTTGTCCACATTGCATTACCAGCATCTACAAACTTCTCACCTACCTGGATTATGAGCATTATATGAGCAAAGAGAATTATCCATAACCGATAACCTAATACACGCCAAACTCATTTGAACAAGCTTACCCGTCTATAAGCAAAGTTGCGCACATGAGAGTCTCTCAGCAGAAATCCAACCAAGATGACCATTGTTGGTGGGATACTGAGCAAGCCAAACACACCCTGTCAGGGACGAATAACAACATGAATAATTTTAACAAATGGGAAAATTTTCAATATAGACAAGTTTACTACTTAAAAAATAGCTGGGTTTCAAAATTATAGGTAAATAGCAGGTTTCCAAAACGGTCAATAAATTTAGACCATAATGCCCTTAATTTATATAAAGCAACTACATTGTAAATATTAGTCAATCGAATGAAAGTTATTGATATACCAGTCTGTATACTTATAATTAAGGAAACTATATATTTTCAAAATTTAAAATTTAAATTTACGACATTATCAACAACTACCATAATAAATGATAATTTAGAAATAAGTTTAAATTTGTTTAGGAATAAATTATAAACAATAAATGTAAAATATTATTTCGTAATGAAATTAGAGTTTGAAAAAAATGCCCAACTATCAACATAAGAGTAAATCAGCTTCAATATCCATCTTTTTATGCCAATTTAATCAAAAAACGTAAGTCATTCGATTTAGAAAATTAAAATAAAAAAACTAAAATCTAAAGATTATAATTCATGAAATCAATGAAATATTACCGAAATTCTAAATAAAAATTGAACAATGAGATAATGAAAATTAGTTGTTTACAAAAAATATAAAAAAATCTAAGATATTATCATAAAATATTTAAAATTTGGAAAGTCCCTACAAATCAGCCCCAATATAATCCTTTATCAACCAACTAATTAATGAGGTTTCCAAAATTAAATCAAAAACAAAAAACCCCGCCGAAAATATCATTAACCACAAATACGTCAATTAAATTTCAATATTCTTGCAATCCCGCCTAAAATGGTAAACAAATAAGGTAAAAGTCTTCAACAATCAATAATTAAATGAACAAGAATTTAAAATCCCCAAAACAAATAAGTTTTCAGTTTATTTACCCTAATTTCATGGAAACAATCATCAACCACGTTCAATAGGTAAATAGTCGTCAACCACATTCATGAAAACAATATATTTACCTTAATTTCATGGAAACAAAAGGTAAATAGTCGTCAACCACGTTCAATCGACGAAACAAATAGGTTTTTTTACTACAAATCTTAGAAAATTGATGTATGAATTGCAGGTTCAAAAATAAGATGAATGATGAAGAAAGTTAATTGCGTGTGAAATGGTGGACCTAATGCCGAATATGATATTTTTTTCATAATAATGAAAGATAATCAATTAAACCGAATTAGCTAAAATTATAGAAAATAGTCTTTATCCTAAATATTATAAATTGGCTATGGAAAAAGATATTTCCATAACTGAAAATCCATAATTAGTTATTGAATATAATAGGGTAAATAAAAATATAAAATTTGTATTTAATTTACCATAAATATGTAAACTATTTTTTCTTTATTGTACTAATTAATTATAGTGGACCCACACAATCAACCATTCGTAACAATTTATTGAGGGTAAATCTATCAACATGAAATTAGGGTAAATAAACCGGTGATGTGGCACACTGAAAACTGCCATTAACCTAATAAAAAAAACCGGGCTATTTCATAACTCCTACTTCTGGACTTGTCTATTCGCTGCACTTTCTTTTTAACAATCATAAGCAATCCCCTACATGATTGTTTCAATATATGTAAATTTGAAACAAACTCGACTTTCGTTTCGAATATTTGATTTGACCTTATAGAATTACACATGTAAATTTGCAATACTACCTACAACAATATATGATACTTTACTACATAAAATGTCTCAGACAACATTTTATTTGTTCATTTTTCCGATTCGGGAATTATTTTAGACTCTCGTGATCAACAATATATCGGGACCTAGCCACTAGAAATTGATGAATTATATAATCAAGAAGAGGCTGAAGAGGATATTGGGAGCAGAAGAGGATACCTGAGATCCGACTAAATGAACGAAGAAGCCACTAACTGAGAATCCAATAAGTGCTCCAATTGAAGAGCTCAGTCCACATAAGGTTTGCATGTCACCAGCAAGTGAAGGATGGGCTATACTGTTTTGAGTCACACAGGCATCGATTGTAACATCCGCTATTGCTATTCCAGCACTCCCCGCCATTAAAGACAGCAAGGCGAATGCGAGATGCAAGTTCTTTTCAAGTGACAGAACAAGCATTGATATCACTCCAAGAATACCTAAATTTGATTTGGGAAAGCGCTTACAGTCAGCATATAGCCTATCAATAAGGATCCCAACAAATTGAACAGCAACAAGAAGTAAATCTCTTTATTATAAGTTCATATGCTTGCAACTTGCACAACATGAGAAACCTTTTAAGATATTCAGACTTAATGTGATTCACGTATTAGAATGTCACAGGCAAAGCAGCTGCTATGAGTTAAATGAAGAGCAGAGAGCACCTATTTCATCTACATATATTGCCCTTATACATGAAGTTCAGAATTTTCATGCCACTGAATGTATATGCAAGTTTTAATTTCGAGATGCGCAACACTGAGCTTAAGTTTATGTTTGATTGATTGAAATGATTTTGATGCATTTCACCTTAGTTGTTTATAACGAAAGGAACAGCTATTAGAGGAGCTAAGGTTAGTTTCAGCTTAAGTATCTTGCTCTATAGCTAAGATATGATGAATGTATCCTTAAATGTTAGCTGAGAAATTTGGATTGTCAGACTCAGACTAACCAAGAGTTCTATATGCAACTCGAGAGTTTTCATTTGAATAATAAATGGATTAGGCAGAGATAAGAAAAAGCTCCAAAAGATGTCTGTACTAATCAGGTAGACTGTTTTTAACTAACTACAAGTATACAATAACAGAACTAATATGTCTACAAATTAAACCCAAGCCTATGAGCAGCTCAACATATAAACATCAAACTTCTTAAAATATAGCAAACCAAATTAAACAACACACTGAAATACAGACTTCCTTCGCTTTCTTTTGGGTTGGGGGGAGGGGGGTTGAAAATAGAGATTATTATTAATGGTTCAAATGGGTTAGGGTTTATTTACCAGCAAAAACAAAGTACGGGCGTCTGCGGTAGCCAAGAATGGGAACTGTATCAGTGATAATACCCCAAAGAGGCTTAACAATCCAAGGAATCTGAATGATCCCAAAATACATCTGTGCTGCGGAAGGCTGCACTTTCTGCTCATCTTTCATGTAATACTGAGTACTAACCTTACTCAATCCAACAGCCAAACCCTGACTGATTCCATACACAATCACCACTCCCAATACAAAACTCCAGTGTAACTCATCAATCAGCATTTTGAACCAGTTTATTGGGCTCCAAATCAACTCCCAGAAGCCTCCTTCTGGTTTCTTTCCCGTCTGGGTTTCAGTTATTGCCTGAACACGCTCTTCATCATCTGCCATTGTGCAAAAGCCAAAAGATTTGGCAAAGTCTTGAAAAAACTAAGAGATGCCCAGTTTGAAAAATAATGTTTTGTCAACTGGGTATCTCAAATTTAATCGAGAACTCTGCGTCTCAAAGAGAATCCCCGACGACTTGAAATGTAGCTGCGCATAGGGAAAATGATTCACTAAAGAGGAAAACAAAGAAAGAGAAATTTGGTGAGTGAGAGAGAGAGAGAACCAAAGACGAAAGATTTGAACTATTTTATTGATTAAAATATGGTATTAGATCGCATTGACCGATGACCATCTATTTATTAATGGGATGGATCTCCTTGTCTGACGTAAGATCTGAAATGCTCTTGCACTATTGGGCGTAAGGTGAGAAAAGGAAGCAAACTGGTCCAATTCTGCGTTTATAGTTTGAACTTTGGACTTCACAGAGAACTAGCATATACTGTGACCTCTACATGTCTTCTAATGGATGAAGTTACTGTATTAAATCTTTACCTTGTAAATACATTATAATCTATTTGAGGGGTCAAATATCTTGAGAAAAACAAATTAATCCTAAAGAAAGATCATCATAAATTAAGTTTGGATAAGGAAATTTCCAAACTTCTTACCACTTATATTGAATTTTTGTAAGTCATCATTATCATCTAAGAAGCACGAACACCAACACATGATACGAAGATGACACGATATCATAACGTTGGCACGTCATTTTTTTTTAAATGTAAGATACGGAGATACGTAACATATATATGTGTGTATATATCGTTACATATATAATGCTATCTATAAGTATGAAATAGATATTTACATAAAAAAATTAATTATAATATCAATCATATCAATAATATGAATTAAAATAGTTAACTAATTAGAGATGTCATTGATTAATCAAGTGAGTTTTAGTTTCAAGAAGTTTAAAATTTAAGAATTTTGACAATAAAAAATCTTATTTTATATCATTTTAAATTTAATATATTATATAAAAGGTAACTTTATTTCTTTTTATTTTCACATTTTACTCTTTCTTTATTTACAAGTTAAAATATTATTCATTTTATTTTACAACATTTATATTTTATTATTTAAAAAATAAATAAAAAATGTATTTAAAAGATGTCGACACGTGTCGGGAATGTGTACTGTCGTGTCGAACATGCGTTCAAAAATAAAAAAATCAGACACAATTTCAACGTGTTAGAGTGTCTTAGAAGTATGTCGGTGTTCAATACCGACACTGTATAAATAAAAGTGTCGATACTTCTTAAATTATCCTCGTCACCCTATGTACTATGCCGGAAAAGCACAAACAGTCAGATTTGGATCCCTTAAATTTGCTTTTCAATACTCCCAAGTTTAATCAGCATAAATTTCAAACAAATATCCTTTCACAAATTATTATTTTTTAGATGACTCTGAATCTAAAAATGGAATCAATAGATGAGATTAAACTTAAAACTCTCATGTTAAGACACAAACAAACTAATTAGACTTAGGTTAGTAATTTTTGGTTTTTACCAGTCCCTTTCGCGTTTCCCCCAAGCCGAGTAAAAACTATCCAGTTACAAGTAAAAATCATCCGGCCAACGTTTGCAGAACGAAAAGTTTCTGAGTCACCTGCATTTCATTTATTAAGAAGTAGAAAGTGATTGTATTGGAAAGTAAATCAGACTGAAATTCCGATAAAAATTTGAATATCTGAGATCATGTGTTCGATATAAACTGTAACTTGGAAAGGAAATGTTCAATCTAAATTATCATTATACAATATTAGGGAAAAATTTAGCAACGTTAACAATGAGTTGATGTTTGCTGCATCTTAAGTATATATGAGTCAAAACCAACGAGTTCACGTTCAACACAATCTTCTATTCACTAAATGGTAGTTTCTATTCCAATCTTTGAATAAAACCCAAGTTAATAAAATGTCTGAACTTGAACCTCAACTTCTCCAACTATCAAAGAATTTTCAGTTTTCCTTTGGCAACAGAGGCCTTTGCGTTTTCGAGATGACACAAAGCTTTTTGAGTTCCGGCCAACCCAGAACAAGACGTGGTAGCCCCTAAGGTGATAGCGAAGTAAAGATAAATTGTGCAGAGAAAGGTCAAGAGTGCCAATGCTGTTAAGAGAAACCGGTGCCTTTGGACTAGAGTCGACCAACTACCCAATTCATTTTGCGGGAACTGCTTTCTGAATGAAGGTGACCTCCTATGAGGAGAAGATAGTATGCTGTCCAAAACCATGTTCTTCTATTTACCAATCTCCCGGTTAACCTGAAATTAGCACCACATCACTCGTTCAATGGACATATATTTCAATCAATTTTCAACACTAATAGTAAGCTTCACGAGAAAGCTGCAAACGGTAATCAGTAAAACTAGTAATCATTTGCAAATTATTTGCTTGGATTGCCAGGGGGAATAATGACCCTTTGAACTACTCTTAAGAAGGTTTAGAATGAAGTCAATATAAGCAGAAACAGGGGGAAACGGATAACAGAGAGAACAAGGAAGTCAACATCTTTTACAAATGAGATTTACCAATTACCTTTTTTTATCACTAATTGACCACAGAAAATTTAATGTAAAAGAGATGATCAACTAGCAGAAATCCAAGATTAGTGACAGACATCATACATCATACAAACAGAAATCGAAGCTTATCCTTCACAACCTAATTATAGCTCGAGAAAAGAGGGTTAAAGATTATGCTAAAAGAACAATTCCCAGAAGCCGAGGTATACATTGATAAAACATCAATAGCAGTAGCACAATATTTCATCCACATTCAAGGTCCTAGTATAAGTGCAGCCAACATTGATTGTCATTTTCTTTGGACCATCTAACTTTTAAACACCAGGTGCTACCATCAATGTGGTAAAGACTTGTACCCAATCACTAACCTCAAACAAGTAGTTCCAAAGAAAGAATACCACAAGGATAGCTTTTGTTAAAAAAAAAAAAAAAGAACCTCATTTAAGTGGATAACATCCACTATTATGATACACCCAGATGCCAGAAGTGACTTGATCTCTCAACACAGTCAAGGATTTTCCAGAACATTAATCAAATAAATTCCCCTAAGTTATTTGATTAATGTTCTGGAAAATCCAAACAAATCAAATAGACTATCATTCTATAAATTCTAACTCTATTTAAGTAAGTTCCTCCATTTAAAATATAAGTTGATGAAATAACAACAATTATAAATCACTCCTCACAAAATATCTTTTTGAATCAGGAACTCCTCCTACGAGGAAAAAGTGAAAACTTCAAACATAATATAACGTGAAAAAACTTTATAACCCAAGACCATTTGTAAGTTGAAACCCGATCAGCATCACGCAGTGAGGTCTACAGGTACCTGATTAGTAATCACTTATCAGGTACTGATGAGTAAAGCATATAGAACATACCGGTGAGTGACAACTCACATGTCACAAGACTCGGATGTGGGATGATGGAGATGGACAATCAGAACTCAGAAGATCCTATTTCTCGTCCAACAATAAACTTTTTCACTACTAATTATGAAGAAATACTATTCGTAAGTGAAAAAGATACAAATATCAAAACATTATGAGAACAATTAAAAATTCTAAAAAAACCCAATGAGACACAAAGCATCATACAGAATTGTCGTTGCTTGTGGTTTCTAATACTGCCAGATTGTGAAATCGAAGTCCAGTATGAACTTCTTTCCAGGTATAAGATCTTTTCATATTCTCAGTTCTGGAATCCCACTCCCGCGAGATAAAAAGAAGTTCCCACGAGATGCCTATATGTAAGCATCAAAATACCTTATTCTCATAATTATAAAAAACCCGGATGAAAAATTCCATCACCAATACGAATTAACAGGCGAATACCCCAACTTAAGGAAACAAAAGCTCATGCGAAACTCCAAAGCTAACCCTTCTAACAAATCACAACCAAATACCACCCCACCAAACATCCAGGAAAAAAAATCCAGCATAGGATCACAAAAGAGTAAAAAAGCAAAGCTTTTCTTCCGATCGACATTAAAATAGCTTCATTAACCCGGATCTGACTGGATAGATTGCAATTAAACCAAATACGAAAAAAAAACATAAAATGAGAGAACTTACAGTAAAGGAAAGAAATGAGAGATCGAGTAGCAAAGACGCCAAAGAAGAATTAAACCGAATAAAGGAGCTGATCGGTAATGGTAGTAGTATTCCTTGGACGTTTTCCTTATGAAGAAAGAGATGGGTATTGTGTATTCATTTATGTATTTATGACGTCTCCGTATGTTTCGGTAGAGGACTAGGAGAAGATATGCGAGCCAGCAGGAAAGACCGTCCCCGCTGTTTCATATTTATATTCTTTTTTGCTCCTTTTTAAAAAATTTCTTTTTTCATCTCTCCCTCTCTCCCGTTGAAGCTTAAACCGACCCTTTGCGCCTTGCGGCCTTAACTGACTCTTGGTGGATGCTCAGAGGCGCTAATACTTCTACCGATTTCAATCCATGTGTCGAGCTATTTTTCTTCAGCAGCAAAAGATTATTTTTTTTTAATTTTTGAAATATGCAGAATCAAAGTAACACTTAAAATTTGATAAACCAGTTTATTTTTTCTTTAAATTATATTTTAATTTCAAACCACTTAGGAGTCCATAGAAAATAATTGTAACTAATATGCAAACTATATGCATGAGTCATGGAACACGCGCAAAATAGATATAATATTTTAATACGTAATATTTTTTATTATATCCAAATATTAAAAGGTGGTAATTAGTATAGAAAAATTAATTGAATATTAGTATTTGCAGCATAGATGATAAAATAAAATAAAGAATTTTGCTTTGTAATTAAAGCAAAAAAAAGTACTAAAAGTTATTTTAAAGAAGTAAAAACTCGTTTGACTACAATAAACACATTAAATTTAAATTTACTTAATAATGAGTAATTATTAAATATAAATTAATTAAGATTTAGAATTAATATACTAATAATGATAATAATTTTTTTAATAAATTATTAAGTAAAACGATTCAATATATGAATGAGTATATATGTCGCACAATTGCATTCAACCATATCAAAACAATAAATCTAAGTATTAGAATAATTAATTACAATCCAGATAAAATCATACATATAAAATGTTTTCAAACCATGAAACTATTAATATATTATATATATACATAGATGTTATTTGTTAGTGATTAATTTCGATGAATAAATAATAAATTCACATGGGTATCATTTTTTGTCAAAGTTTGGATTCAATGGGTGATTAAAGAGATTAAGACTTGAATCAAGGATATTTCATATGTGTGGAGGTTGAATAATCACTATAAATTCATATGAGAACATGATCAAATGGGTAGCTTGGCTAACAAAAACAAATATAGTGAATAACTTTCTGAACGAAGACAAGTAGTTATACTGCTTATTACCAATTATATGGTTATGTTGCCATGCAAAAAGTAATTTATTTCTTGTTAGAAATACAATTAACGTGTTAATTAAGAACAAACCCAAATGCATAATGCATGCCCAATAAGTTACTCTAAACTTGTCCACCATAGCATGACTCGAGTATGTTATGATTTTCACTTAATAGAATAATAAGTCACGGAAAATAAATTGTTTTTGAACATTAGACTTATGATCAGCTTGTCCAATCATCACTGTCCAAGTCAGGAGTGTCTCATTTACGTCTCGTCAATGCATACTATGTAAGATGTATTATCTTTGTACGTCAGCTCAGATCGATCGAGTCATATTAAATGTCATCTTCCATTAGTTTAAACCACTCGGGAAATAAGGGAATATTCTCCAGACTTCTCATACAAGCTTTGTCGAGGTATGCTCATCTATAAATATACTATTCCAATTCTGTAGATGGAAGTACAGCTCAGTTTTAGAGGTACTTTACAAGTTTCCATATAGACACTTAATTGGGTACACAACATCCCAAACCCATTAGTGCGGGCCTACCGTCGAAATCTTTGTTTTCATGTGCAGGAAATCAAGCTTCATAGGCAAGTCACGTGAACTCTCCATTTCTGAGCATCTACATCATCCACACTCTTAAAGAAATAACGCATCGAAGAGAAGGGGCAATTTGAAAGTTTTACAAAAAGAATATGTAATTAAACATTTGGTACATAATAAAAATTAGCACGTTCTTAACAAAAATGTGAAAGGAAACATGAATGAAATTTCTCAAATATTTAAGCTACCTTAAATATGTAAATTAGACAAAAAAAAAAACTAATCCTTAGATTAATTATAAGGATATATAGAGTTTCCTAAAATGTAGGCGTTCAAATTAAAAAAATAACATATTAGATTTTTTTATAAGTAAGATATGTATTAGAAACAAAATCCTGAGACATAGTAATTACAACCTAAAAGATTGATATGAACATAGGGCGTGAATTCCATTCACCCAGTTTTTCTCAAACTCAGACCCGGAGAAAAGAACACCCACCTATTCTTTAAGAATACAAGTGAAGAAAAGTAAAATTTTACAAAAAGAATTCTCAATCCTCTAAAAACTATCGGATTTCTCTCATGCCAAATCACCCCAAAACGTGCGTGAATGAGAACCACCCAAAAAGTATTATCCATCTGGCCCGCATTAATCTGCTGCCAACAAAAAACCAAATTTTTTTTATAGTGCCAGGCACAACCCAATTGACGGACATACTGTTCAAAAGCTTCCCCCATAGCTCCCATGAGAAAGGGCAATGGAGGAATAAATGTGTATTGGATTCTTCAGCCTTCTTGCACAAATGCATCGATCGGGATACTCAAACCTCACATTTGTAAATTATCAAGGGCCAAGTTAGCATTCCAAACTGAACTCCACAAAAGGAAGGCAAATTTTGGGGGAGCTTTCATTTTCCAAATACTTTTCCATAGAAACTGACCCTCCCCTTTGTTGTTAATTTCTAAAAGTTTATAAAAGCTCTTCACCAAAAAAGAGGAGTTCCCCTTTCTAATCCACCCAACTGAGTCTTCCTCCCCTCTCGTTATGTGATGAGCATAAGTAACGTTAAAAAGGTCATGCACCTCTTGAACTTCCCAATCATTCACATGTCTTCTAAGGCATATATTCCAGGAAACTTCCCTGTTAGAGCAATCAAGATAATCACCCACCATGACATTTTTATCCCTTGCCATACTGAAAGCGGCTTGATGCGCAACAACCAAGGGTGTATTGGAGCACCAGGGGTCCAACCAAACCTAGATCCTTAGGCCATCGCCTACTTTGAAGAAGATGCGTTTACAAAATGAATCCCAACATCTACAGATGCATCGCCATAAGAGGGAGGCATGTTTATGTTAGGCCTATATCTCTATGAGATAACTTTTGATAATAACAAAACATTGACGTTGCTAATAAATTTAATCAAGTTTGTAGAGGCCATTGAAAAATTACCACAATACATTCCAATTGAAGATCATGAAAATATTTATTTACATAGGAGCTCATAAATCATGAAAATTGAAGATCATGAAGATGTCTACTTTCATGTAATTTTTATTAGGAGTATACTCATTTTATTTGTCTTTATTAAAGCTTAATTTATTTAGGGATGTTTATCCTTAAATTAAGTTTTCATCCATAAAAAGCCTAAACACCAGAAATCATATCTCTCTTGCACAATAGACAAAATACATGAGAGAGAGATAATAACAAAACACAAACAAAGTAAGTTTCAATTTCAAGTAGATAAAGAGAGATGGAGCTTATCCAAATAATTTTTGATCATATTGTGTAATTTTGAATAGGAGTATTCCTTGCCTTTTAGGTCAAGGATTTTTTGTCCTCCTTATTAAGGATGTAGTGTCATTTCCTTTGTCTATATTCAAAATTTGAAAATTTCCCTTCTAAACTCTAACATCCATCTATTCTATAAATACACCACATTTATCTTCACACAACATAAAATTCATAGTCAAGAGACTTGCTCTTAAAACTCTCTCAACACTCTCATAAATCTCTCTTAATATTTTGAGCTTTATACTTGCAAATTTCTTCAGTGAGTAAGATTTTTTTTGTGAGCTTAGATTGGAGATTCTACTCTTTTGAGAGAGTTATTCTAAGGGGACACTTAATCTCGAAATACATAGCCTTGTGAGATTTAGTTGGCACTCATAAAGTCAATTGAGTTTATAAAGTTTGGTCTTCACTCTTAAGAAGATCGTGTGATTAAAAATCTCCAAGGGGGCCTTGGAGTGTGGAAGGGATAGGATTTCCCGAACCATGTAAAAATATTGTGTGCCTATCTTCTTCTCCCCCTCTTATGTCTTTTCTTCTCTTCCTCCCTTCTCTCTGTCTTCCATCTTCCTTGTTTTCATCCCTCCCCCTTACGCCCATCTCTTCTTCCATCTCATTTTCTTGTCCCTTTACTTTCACTTTTGTTTTTCCTTTGCTCTTTGAGTTTGTCCTCTACGTTTCTAGGGGATTTATTCATTCTCACTCCCCTTTTTACATACGTTTCTAGGGGATTTATTCCCTTGCCTCCCATTTTTACATACTTCTCTTTGTTTCTTCCTTCTCACTCCCCTTCTTCTCCGTTTAGATTTTCTTTCTCTCCCCCTCTTCTGTCTTTTCTTCTCTTCCTCCCTTCTCTTTGTCTTCCATCTCCTTCTTTTCATCCCTCCCCCTTACGCCCATCTCTTCTTCCATCTCATTTTCTTGTCCCTTTAGTTTCACTTTTGTTTTTCCTTTGCGCTTTGAGTTTGTCCTCTACGTTTCTAGAGGATTTATTCCTTCTCACTCCCCTTTTTACATACGTTTCTAGGGGATTTATTCCCTTGCCTCCCCTTTTTACATACTTTCTCTTTGTTTCTTCCTTCTCACTCCCCTTCTTCTCCGTTTAGATTTTCTTTTTCTCTCCCCCTCTTTTGTCTTTTCTTCTCTTCCTCCCTTCTCTATGTCTTCCATCTTCCTTGTTTTCATCCCTCCCCCTTACGCTCATCTCTTCTTCCATCTCATTTTCTTGTCCCTTTACTTTCAATTTTGTTTTTTCTTTGCACTTTGAGTCTGTCCTCTACGTTTCTAGGGGATTTATTCTGCTTTTGGAAGTTTTTTTGTGTTTACCGGTTGTGTAGACCTTGATCCTCCAGATAAATGGTTTTGGGTGATTTTACAGATCTGTCTTTGTGAAGCTTTCGAGACCTGTTTTACATGCTTCACAACCGAGATTTCTAGATCTCTTTGAAGTTATCTTGCTCTTTATGCATGTATGATTTTACAGTGCTAGCTGGCCAGGCCAGGTGTTGTTGGTGGAGGACCGATGGAATGAGCCGTTTGTGTTCTATATTTGTGTGTTGTTCATGCACACGATTCCCTCCCTGAATTTAGGTAGATTTTTACTGGCCTTAACTAGTACTAATAATAATGTACTTGTATTTAGATCTGACAGTTTGATTCAGATCCTGATGATGTTTGTTCCCTTTCGTTAGTTATGAAATATAATGTTGCTTCTTAAAAAACAGTGTTGGGCTTTAGAGAATAGAAGTCACCACGGCCCATAGGAATCACGAAGGTTCATCTGCCGTCTGCGGAACAGTAAAATCCACCGCCCGGTTTCTCTGAACCCGGCTGAGTTCACTGAGTTAGAAACTCCTCGTGTCTTGAACCGAGGGAGAGGAAGGCAATTTATGAAATCGAAGGTTTATCAAGAAAACAAAAGGGACCCAATTAAAAAGCTGAAGTCTTTGTTCTTCATTTTACTCCGTCATTCACCTGAGAATCAACCGTTTTTGCTCTTTCTTCGCATCGAAGGTAACATAATTCTCACCAATCTATTCGGGGTTTCCATCAGAAAGTATCTCTTTAGAAGGTTTGGTTCTTTTTCTTCTGGATTTACATGCCATGGATAATTGTTTAAGATGGTAGTTGGTTTTTTATGAGTTGATCGTTTAATTGATCTGATGATTGCTTGATTCGAATTTCCCTTTTTTAAGCGTGTTTACAGGGGCTAATTTCTCACTGATCGCGTAATGAAAATAGAGATGATTCACTAGCGTAATTCAACTAATGAAAACCCCAATTTTGACTCTGAGCCTTTTGCATTTTTGTTGGCTTAATCGATTTTGAGCAGTTATTTTGTTTCAAAGGCCTTCTTAGTTGGCATCAATTTTCATTATCATGCTGATGATCCTAATGGTATGTGGTACTTTATATGCAGGCATTGGATTGGTGAGTTTGTGAAGAAAGATGTGGGCAGCTTCTTGTCTCGCGTCGTGCTGCGCAGCTTGTGCATGTGATGCATGTCGGACAGTGGTCTCGGGGATAAGCAGGAAATCTGCCAGGATTGCGTATTGTGGCCTCTTCGCACTTTCCCTGATAGTTTCATGGATTCTCCGCGAGGTTGCCGCTCCTCTTATGGAGAAACTCCCCTGTGAGTAGCTTAAGCTTTTGTGTAATAGCCAAATTTAACAGTTAGTAAGGTACGGGGACGGGGAGGTAGAATGAAGAAATAGCATGGTTTCTTGATAAGCTCATATGGCTTCTTTCTGGTTTCTTATAGCACGCTTTACAAGCTAGAAGGGGCTGCATTTTGAACTTTGATTCTATAAGTTCTCCTCGCAGTTATAACGAACTATACAAATAAATTAATCTTTTCTGTTAACTGTAAAATCTCCAAGCCTCGATGCTGCTAAAACTCCGTTTATAGTCTAAATTATGTATTTTAATGTTCTACGAGTTTTTTTTTAATATAGTTGTAAAACGTACTTATTTGTTAAAAGCAGATGATATTTCTCCACGGGACTAATCTTTCATGTCCAGGGATTAATACTTTCCACCATACACCTAGCAAGGAGTGGTTCGAAACAGATGCAGTGCTAAGGGTTAGCTTGGGAAATTTTCTCTTCTTCACCATTCTATCAATATTCATGATTGGTGTGAAAAATCAGAGGGATCCTCGTGATAATATACACCACGGTGGATGGATGATGAAAGTCATTTGCTGGTTTCTTTTGGTTATCTTCATGTTTTTCCTTCCTAATGAGATCATCAGCTTTTATGGTGAGCAATTTTCTCCATCTGCAGATGATTTTGTTTCATAGATTTCTGCGCAATTGTTACATTAAGTTGGGTTAGTGCTTTCCAATACAAAATGATGAAACCAATTTTTGTATATGATTACAGAATGTCCTCTTGCAAGTATATATGTGTAAAGTATGGACTTACTTTTTGTATATGCGGCTAAATATGATTTGTAACTGTAAGTATATATTTTGATGGTCCCACTTGATTTGTTGTAATCGTTTTGGATTATGGCCCTTAGGGTTTTTTCTTTTAAAACAAGACCTCTGATTATGAAAAGAAAAAAGCATGAACTGGAAAAATGTCCGTTTGGGTGTCTTTTTATGTTATATAATTGAACTTGTTGGGAATTACTATGGACTCCGTATTGAGTTCACTAGTTTAACATTGGAAGTGCTAAGCGAGCTTGATTATGATTGATCTGTAAATATGGGTAGATTGCCTGCTATATCAAAACACGTGACTGTTGATATGGTGGGCGGCTAGAGGAGATTAAGAAAACTATTGCTTCATGTAATTCTAATCTGTGAAAGTTTGTTATAATTATACTCAGAATAGATGTTTATATTTGCAGAAAGCGTATCAAAGTTTGGTTCAGGATTGTTTCTTCTTGTTCAAGTTGTGCTTCTGTTGGATTTTGTTCATGGATGGAATGACAAGTGGGTTGGATATGACGAGCAGTTCTGGTTAGTCAAGTCATGTTATCTTCTCATTTTATTTTCCATGAATAGTCTTTTTTCCCAACTATTTCACACTCATGTTCTTCATGTAGGTACATTGCTCTATTTGTTGTTTCAATTGTCTGTTACATGGCCACATTTGCCTTCTCGGGGCTTCTCTTTCATTTGTTCACACCATCAGGACATGATTGTGGTCTCAACACCTTCTTCATTGCCACGACCCTCATTTTCGCCTTGATTTTTGCTATAATCGCGCTCCATCCTGCTGTATGTTTTATTTGGCTATTATTGCAAAATTTGACAAAGACGTTCATGCGAATGGGTTCTGTCTAAAGGAATTCATTTTGATGTAAAACAGGTAAGTGGCAGCATTTTGCCTGCATCAGTAATCTCTTTGTACTGTGCATACCTCTGCTATAGTGGACTTGCTAGTGAACCAAGGGATTATGAGTGCAATGGTCTTCACAAGCATTCCAGAGCTGTTTCCACTAGCACTCTTACTCTTGGTCTACTTACAACTGTTCTATCAGTTGTCTACTCTGCTGTTCGTGCAGGATCGTCTACAACTCTTCTTTCCCCACCGAGTTCACCCCGTGCAGGTAATACCTAGCATGATGTCAAAAACCAACAATTATCTTTTGGTTGCAACTTTATGCCCAACGGAGGAAAACAAACATAAAGGATCAAACTCTTACCGTTGAACTAAAAGTTATAGCTTGTAGTTGGAGTTCAACTTTATTTATCATATTTAGCACTTACGCTCAAGTTTTGACTGACTTGCTCCACCAGGCCTCAGCCACATGACAGGATTCTGACCCACCTGGCAACAAGACATACCTTTTTCTCTCAAAGCACGCCGAGCTAACGTTGTTCTTTTTATCTTTCCGAGTTTGACATTCCTGTTTTTGTGGTGAAGGTGCAGGGAAGCCATTGCTACCATTAGATAACAAGTCAGAAGAGCCAGAGGAAAAGGAGAAGACAAAGCCAGTTTCATATTCATATTCATTTTTCCACATAATCTTCTCCCTTGCTAGCATGTATTCAGCAATGCTTCTGACTGGATGGTCAACCTCCGTAGGCGAAAGTGGCAAGTTGGTCGATGTGGGGTGGCCTTCTGTTTGGGTCCGTATTGTGACAGGGTGGGCAACCGCTGCGCTATACATCTGGTCTTTGGTTGCTCCGATTCTGTTCCCGGATAGGGAGTTCTAAGAGTCCCTAGCGTAACCAGGTGAAATATTTGGAAATGTTAATGTCTAAGTAGATTTGGATCTGTATCTGATCACAATGTGTGCTGTTTGTGTTTCTATTTACTGTGTAAAGAATGGTTCCCTCCAGTTTGGTAATAAATGCTTGGAATACTTTGAAAGCTGCATTTCGTGAACTAAGATTGATATGAAGTTGCTAAACCTAGATGGCAGCCGTATTCACCGACGCCTCCTCGGACTACGTCCGACAAGCCGCTCCATATCCCAAAAGTCTTCGATCCTTAGCATCTCGGGTGCCAACGAATGTCTTTGGTTTTGCTTGATTCGAACTATCTCCGTCGAGCCATTGCTTACGGCCTTCTTTAGTATGGGGACCTCGCCCCTACTCTCTAAAGCTTGCCACCCCTATCTATTAGTCAAGCTCGAATGCATGTCATGTAATAATTGGGTTCAAGTCCACATAGCTATTTGTTGAGGATAGACTTATTCCTGGTCTCTATCATGTGCAGTAAGTCTAAGTTTCTAACCCGATATAGGTGTGATGGCGCACTGCAAGTTTGATGTGGTTGACTTGCGAAGTGTTTCCTGAGGATGAGGATCCTCTGCAGATGCTATACAACTGTAAAGAAGAAGTTCGATTTGGGCCGGCCAGACAGATCTGGATGGACCCAAGTCGGGTAGAAAACAAAAAAAATGCAAAATAGCAATTCTGTCTGATCTGATCGGACGATACAGAGGGCCAGACTGCTCCTCTGTTGTTGGACTTCCAACGACCATGAACTCATTTTGTTTCCTGACGAGTTAAATTATATGTTTTCTTAAAATTGGTTATAGTTTAATGCCCTTTAGGGAAACAATATATAGTCTACAAATGAACAAGACTTATCTACTTATAGTCAGCATGAATGTCTGGATTCTTGAGTTAATCATCATCACTGTGCAATTGCTAACAAGGATGCAGAGTCGTCTCAGCAACCAAAACTATGAATCCAATGCAACAACTTTAACCATTAATTTTCGAGTTCGGGGTTTTCAGTAAGCTATATTTGGAATTGGATAAAAGAATAAAGGAAAGAGAGGAGAGGAAAAGAATTGGAATGAGGACGAAGATAAGAAGTTTCATGAAATAATTAACTTTATACGTTTTCTTTACTTTCAATATTCAACTCAAAACTAAACAACAAAACTATAATTTTTATTCTCATTTCAATGCTAATTTCTAAATCGTAATTAACTAATTATATGTGAATTTTTATTTAATCAAAATTAATATGACATAATCATTAACACGTGTGACAAGGTTTGGTAGGACACTAAGAATTTTTATTTAATCAAAATTAATATAACATAATCAGTTGACATATGTTACAAAGTTTGATAGGACACTAAGCAAATAGGAAACAAAGATAACAAAGTACTTAATTATTAATAATCAGAATCAGAAAATGAAATATGTCTTTACCTTCATTAGTGATTTTTCAAAAATGCCCGATAACCAAAGTACAAGAGGTCTTTAGTCTTTTTATTATACAGTGACAAAAAGTTTGAAACTGACAAAATATTTTCAAAATTAGTGTAGAAAAAAGAAGGTAAATGACAAATGAAACACATATTTATTCATTAGCCTAATGTTCAGTTCTTATTATCTAAAATTAATAGCATGAGACATTTATTTCAGCACAATTTAACAAAACAAACAAAATTTAGTGTGTACTTATTAAAATTAGAGGAAATATTTGTGTAATTAAGAAAAAAAACATAAGAGATATTGATGTAATTTTCTGAGGGGAAAAGGGAAAAAATAGAGAGAGAGAGAGAGAGAGAGAGAGAGAGAGAGAGAGAGAGAGAGTGGTTTAAAGCTTGGAAAAATAAGAATAAAAAGGAAAAGGAAAGTTAAGGTACTAATATCGGTCGGAGCGGGCGCGGGTCACATATTTACCGCCTCATTACACCCGATAAATAAAAGTCGGCGATCCATCCCCAAAAGCCAAGCAGCTCTCCTCTTCTGCAAGAAATCATTGTCGAGACCTCAAGGAGTTGAATTTCGTAGCTCGAAGTCCCAGTCGGAGTGCAATGGCGCCGGAGCCCGAGGACGACTTCAAGGACGAGAAGAACCCTCGTCCTCTAGACGAGGATGACATAGCTCTTCTCAAAACTTATGTATGTTCTTTTTTGCTTACTCTTCATTTAGAAGCCCTAGTTGTTACTTTATTATCTGCTCATGGAATTCCAGTTGTGTTATTGGTTTTTACACGAATCCATTGGATTGGATCTATTTTCATAGACAAAGCGTTCATTTCTGCAAAACTGCGACTTCAAACTAAAAATCAATGAAATATCTATGTCCCGGGGTTGGGGTGGAGGTAAGGCGGAAAAACTGCTGCCTCCTATGTGATGTTGCATTTGCGTCTGTGGAAGAAATGAATTGAACGTTGGGGAATGGACCCCATGCTTCGATAGTTTGTTTTGTCCCAAGACTCAATCGCTGTATTGTGATCTTATTTCCTTTGGTGTTGTGCATACATTTAGAACCCTAATATTATTAAAAAGCTTAGTTGATGGAGCTGCCAAAATGCTTTTGTGATGCAATAAAGATCCTTCCTGCTTTGTGTTCCATATCCACCGCACTTCCTTGATCTGATAATTGAATATAGTGTGGAATGTGGATGTTGTCCTTTTTAGGTCTAATGCTTTGGTCAGTCGTGTTTTTATTTTCAATTTCAATCTTTGTTTGATTGGTTAGTTTTCAACTTTTCATTTTCTTCATTTGATATATTCCAAACGTTTATGCAGGGCTTAGGACCTTATTCTGCAGGTATCAAGAAAGTAGAGAAGGAAATTAAGGATATGGCTAAGAAAGTTAATGATTTATGTGGTATGTGTTACTTACATTGTTTACATGTCCGAAATCCTGCAGTAAACTGTAAACTGTTACTTAATTCGACGGTTTTCAAATGTCTTTTAATAAAGGATGTTCTGGCTTCTAAATTTCTTTTGTTCAATTTTCTTTTTGGGTGGGTGGGGAGAATACTTAACTTTAATACTTTGTTATTCATTAAATTTGTCCCACGAAGCTCCTGAATACCTTTTTTAGTCCATTATAACTTGGGATTTTTTTCCCTGGGTTTTTTATGTATGTATTCTTCTCCTGGTTTTAAATGTTAACTACTTAGCATTAAATGTCCACCTTTATCCTAAGATAGGTATCAAGGAGTCTGACACCGGCTTGGCTGCACCTAGCCAGTGGGATCTTGTTTCTGATAAGCAGATGATGCAGGAAGAGCAGCCTCTTCAGGTGACTTTTCTTAAATTGGTTGTTATCCCTACACAACAGTTGTGGTTAGCTGTGGTGCTGACTCAGTGAATACATTTGTCAACTAGGTCGCAAGATGCACAAAGATAATCAATCCTAATTCTGAAGATGCCAAATATGTCATAAATGTTAAGCAAATTGCAAAGGTATACATATAGTACTGTAGCCATTGTTGTTGCAATTAGTATTTGTCACTACTTTTTTTGTTCAAATTTAGAGTTTACTTTTTATGTATGTTTTAGTGATATTGAAATAATTCATGATTATAAACTTTTCCTTGTTTAGTATTATATCTAGACAACTCATATGTGAACTATTGGAGGCAACATTAGTGTATCTTGGGAAAGTTAGCGGAGGTTCCTGTTTTTTCCCCTTTCCTCGTCTGATCATTTCAAAACATTTAGTTTAAATTTTGATATATGAAAGGCACATATCAATCTTCCGTAAATCCTGTCTCATACCATTCTACTTTTTAATGCAGTTTGTTGTTGGATTAGGCGACAAAGTTTCCCCAACTGACATAGAAGAAGGCATGCGTGTTGGGTAGGTTCCATACATAGCTAATTTTCCTTTTTTGACAGGTTCTTTACTCTATTGATTCTTGACTACTTGTAAATCATAAACATTTACCTGACAGATCTTGCTTTGGTGTAATCTTATATGCATTTGATCCAAATGTTTTGTATCATGATTCTATTTAGGGGAAAAGTAATATGCTTGAGGTTATTGTTGCTATACGACATGCTTTACATTCTCTGTCTGCGGAATATAATGCGTTTTTGAATTGAACTTGTTCGCTTTCAAGTTCTCTCGTACTTTTTCTCCAAGTCTGACATTTAATCTTCACTGCAGAGTTGATCGGAATAAATATCAAATTCAAATTCCATTGCCACCAAAAATTGATCCTAGTGTGACTATGATGACAGTTGAAGAAAAACCAGATGTGACATATAATGATGTTGGTGGATGTAAGGAACAAATTGAAAAGATGCGAGAAGTACGTAAAATGAAAATATCCACATTAACATGCTGTTTCGTTTCTACATAGTTATTCATCTTGTACTTTAGTTATTGTAGGAATCAGGTACATGTATACTCTCTGTATGTGCTTGCTTATGAATTCTGTTCAATCTAGGTTGTTGAGTTGCCCATGCTTCATCCCGAGAAATTTGTGAAGCTTGGGATTGATCCTCCTAAGGGAGTTCTTTGCTATGGTCCTCCTGGAACTGGTAAAACACTTCTAGCTAGAGCTGTGGCTAACAGAACTGATGCATGCTTTATTCGTGTTATTGGAAGTGAGCTTGTTCAGAAATATGTCGGTGAGGGAGCTCGGATGGTTAGAGAACTATTTCAGGTTCCTAATTGTTTGGTGCTCAGCGCTTTAAGTTTTGTTTTTGCAGTTGTTGAATCCTTTTCGTTTGTTGCCTTATTAAATATGCCTTTATCTTCTGCAGATGGCACGTTCCAAGAAGGCTTGTATTGTGTTTTTCGATGAAGTTGATGCTATAGGAGGAGCTCGTTTTGATGATGGTGTAGGTGGAGACAATGAAGTTCAACGCACAATGCTTGAAATTGTGAATCAGCTTGATGGGTTTGACGCTCGTGGAAATATCAAAGTTCTAATGGCAACAAACAGGTTGGTTTTAGTTAGCTGCCTACTACATCACTGTTTCTATGCAAATTGGTAGCACATGTTGCTCTGTCAGTTAGCCACATCTTTTACTCTTGGGATAGAACTCCTGAAGCTGCTTTTCTTTGCATTCGCTGAGTTTACATTGTAGCTTAAATTGTATCGTTTACAACTTTATTAATCATTTTACTCATTATACTTCTCATTGGTAAAAAAGAAAGCATATTCACTATAGTTTTCTTCCTCAGGCCAGACACACTAGATCCAGCACTGCTACGTCCGGGGCGTTTGGATCGGAAGGTTGAGTTTGGTCTTCCTGATCTGGAAAGTAGGACACAGATATTTAAAATCCATACACGGACCATGAATTGTGAAAGGGACGTGCGCTTTGAACTTTTAGCTCGGCTTTGCCCAAATTCCACCGGTAAAGTCCTTAACACACTGGACATTAAATGGCCGCTTTGAAAGATATTGATTGATCAGCAACCTATTCTCTTATGGCCGCTACTTGCGTTTTCAATATGATCTGATTAGAATGTTATCTGCATAGACGGTTCTAGGATCTGCATTAATTATCTGAAATGGGTTTCTCTCGCAGGAGCCGACATAAGGAGTGTATGCACTGAAGCTGGAATGTATGCTATTCGAGCTCGAAGGAAGACGGTGACTGAGAAAGACTTTCTGGATGCGGTTAATAAAGTCATCAAGGGTTACCAAAAGTTCAGTGCAACTCCCAAGTACATGGTTTACAATTGAGCACCGTCTCTCTCATAGAAGAGTCGTTTGTACGTTTTATCAAGTTGGGTTGATCAGGATTTATTTATGCAAATTTTCCATGCAATTGATAGTGAAAATTATGTTAGACTAATTCTACTCCATGTAGAGTAGAGTTATTGTTAAATTAAATGGGTTCAATGTTTAGTTAAACTAGTGCTCCGTTTTTTTTTTCCCTTCTCAATTATTGAAAAATTAACTTGCTCAAAATCAAGAATTATTTCTGACAGTGTAACCAGAGAATCTGTTCCCAATTAAAGTAAGGCACCAAATCCCAAAACAAAACGAACAATCAGAGTCTGTACTAAATATTTCCTGGTAAAATTAAAGGAATAAAAGGCTAAAATAGCTTCCATTCGATCACAGAAAAGCATTTAGGTGATGGTCATTTCCTGGCAATGCAAGGTGGAGTCAGTTTTGGGGAGAGAAATTGGAGAATGAAATTGAGGATTTTGAGGTTGAGTGAGTAATATAGAGTTTCAAGTGTTAAAACATGCGGTTTACTATCTGTTTTTTTTTTTTTGAAAAACTGCATGACCTTAACAATACAATGATAATTTGCAAATTTAGCTAAATGGTCCGCGAAGAGATTTCAAGTTCGCAGAACAAAAACTAATTGTACATTAGACCAAGAAGCTCCCTAATAGAAGCAATAATAGGAATCATGTGAGCGGGGGCGCCGAAACAGACTTCAAAATATGAATAAGCTGTAGACAATCACTTTCAATAATAGATAAGCCCTCCAGTCCTGCTTCAAGAGGGATGAGAGAACCAGGATAGAATTCAGACGCAGCCAATTTAATTTCCATTGCTATATCTAATAGTTCATCCAAAACGAGAAGAAGATGGAGATACAAAGGCATCTACATTAAGCTTTAACATACCAAAAGGAGGAGGAGTCCAGACCTGCGACCTTGGAGGGAGGGAGGGTTTGAGAGGGGAAGCTTTACTGAGTTGGGCTGAAGACCAAGCAACAAGAAAATTGGATGCTCTGTAATAAATATCTTCCCCTCAAAAAATTCTGCCACCATGAGAGGAACAATTCCTAGAAAACTAGATTAACCAACATGTAATCGCAGCCTTAGCCGGAAGAGATTTCAGTCAAGCAGCAAATATTGTATCAAATGCGTCCGGGAATGACCAACTGTCTTCAATACGCTTTGAGATATCATTGATGAAGGACCAGTCATCGCAAGCCCAAATAGAAGCAGAATAAAAATAAGTAAATAGGGAGTGGACAGTGAGGTCCACTTTACGGCAAAAGAGGCAATTTGGGTTGACATGCAAGCCATGATTTTTAAGGTTTAGAGGAGTAGGCAGATAATTTTTAGAGGCTTTCATAGGAAAATCTTTACCTTGTTTGGAACCTTGAGAGCCCAAAGATTCTTCCACCAAGGAGAGAAACCTGAAGGGGAAGAGGGGCCAACTTCTTTGCCAAGAGATTGATCCAGATGATAAGCACTTTTAACTGAGAAGAGCCTATCTTTGGTATAGTGCCATAAAAGGTAATCATCCCCATCGGCAGAACTAAGACCAATAGATAAAATTGCAGTAACATCTTCATCTGGGAATACTTGCTTGAGCTTTGAGATATTCCGATGTCCGTGGCTAATGAAATCTGCCACTAAAGTATTCTCGGGAAAGCTCGTGATGGATTGTGGAGATGACGGCTTGAAAGGAGTTCTAGGGATTTAAGGGTCTGCCCAAGCTTTGACTGAAAGCCCATTAACAATACGCCAGCGGAGGCCTTTTGAAAGCAGATCTCGACCCCAGAGAATAGATTTCCATGTGATAGAGGCTGAGCTATTAAATTGGGCTTCAAGGAAGGATTATGATGGGAAATAAAGACCTTTGAATATTCTGGCAACTAGAGAGAGAATGTTAAAGAGAATTCTCCATGCTTGTTCAGCCAGAAGCGCGTTGTTAAAAGAGATGAGACTGCGAAAGCCCATACCACCTATGCTTTTCGGTAGACAGAATTTTCCATGAGGCCCAATGCATTTTGTGTCCCTCGAAAGAGAAACCCCACCAAAATCGAGCAAAAAGAGATTCCAACTCTCGACTGAGAGCACATGGGATACGGAAAACTTACATAGCATAAACTGGGAGAGCTTGGGCCACTGCTTTAATGTGGACCTCCTTCCCTCCTACAAAAAAATGTCTTTCATTCCATTTATTCAAAAGGTTCCAAACCTTATCTTTGAGGTGCCTGAAGGCCTCTTTTTCCCTTCTTCCCAAGATAGCAGGATGCCCCAAATATTTCCCTTGGAATGGGTAGATAGGAACCCTCAAGATGGAAGTTACTTGATTTGAGATAGCTTGGCCTGCCCGAGAGCTAAAAGCCAGAAAAGATTTCTCAAAATTGATGCCTTGGCCCGAGGCTGCCAAATAGGCTTCTAAAATGTTTGAGAGGATCTGAGCATCATTGGTGCTATTCTTGAGGAATATAAGGCAGTCATCTGCAAAAAAAGATGAGAAACTTTGGGGCAGTATCTATTAAGCGAGAAACCATTAAACGAGCCAGAACGCATTGCCATCTTAATTAAATGGGAAAGGCCATCAGCACAGATAATGAAAGAAAGGGAGAGAGAGGATCACCTTCGCATAGACCTTGAGTGGGAGAAATAGTCCCATGACCTTGCTCATTGATGATTACCGAGAAGGAACCGAGGATATGCATCTCATAATAAGTCTAATCCAGCTCAGGTTGAACCCCATTTTGCCCATGATTTTTTCTAAGAAAGACCATTCGATGATATCAAAAGTTTTGCTCATGTCTAGCTTTAAAACAGCGAACCCTTGCTTGCCTTTCTTTTAACTTCTTAGGCAATAAGAATATTGTCCACTCAGTTCCTCTGTAATAATAGTAGGCAGCCAAGGTTTAAGACGATTAACAATAGCCTTTGACATCATTTTATAAATGACATTATAGAGGCTTATGGGCCGGAAGTCCGCGGGGAATCTCAGGTTATCTATTTTAGGAATGAGGGATATCAAGGTTCTATCAACTGGAGAGAGGTCAGCACCATTATTGAGGCAGTTTAAGCAGAAATCAGTGATAACCTTGCCTACAACATCCCAATATTTTTCAAAAAAGTGAGCTGGAAATCCATCTGGATCTGGGCTTTTATAGGTCTGCATGGAGAACAGAGCTTCTTTAATTTCATCATCCGTTAAGGGTCTGGTTAGGTCAGCATTCATCTCAAGAGAAACTATTGGCGTGACAGCTCCATAGATCAAGTTTTACTGGTGGGAGTCAAGATAGGTGGAGGAGAAAAGGTGGAAAGGTGGCTGAAAAGATTTGTAAAGACTGATGCTATCTCCTCCATGTTTTCCTTCCATTTCATTGTTGCCATTTGAAATGCCAATTATGGCGTTTCTCTTTTCTCTCAAGGAAGCCCCAGTATGGAAATATTTGGTATTTTTGTCCCCGTCCATTAACCAGTTAGCTTTTGCCCTTTGCATCCAATAGGTTTCTTCTTGCAATAATAAGTTCTCCAACTCTAGGTGAAGCTTAGAAATTGACCCAAGAGGTTGCGAATTGTATATGTCTTCATAGGCTGCATCTAAAGCCCCCTGGCAGAGTTTGTTTTTCTTAGGAAGACATTAAATTTTTTTTACTCCACATCTTAAGAGAGTAAGCACACTGTTCGAGTTTCCTTGAAAAGGAGGTGTGAGGGCTATCCTCACAGAGCCAACTGCCATTAACAATGTCTCTACAATCGTCTGCACTGGACCACATGGCTTCGAATTTGAAGTGATTTAGATTGGGGTGGAATTTGAGTGCGGGTTGGAAGAGAAAGCTTTAGAGAAATTGGTCTATGGTCAGATGTAAGAAATTCCAGATGATTGAGCCAGACATTTGAAAATAGATTCAGCCAATCTTCTGAAGCAAATGCACAATCTAGAGTTTCAGCAATCAAATTTCCCCCTTCCCTGTTGTTGGTCCAAGTAAATTTGGGACCTTTAAAAGGAATCTCAATCAAACCACAGTCATCAATACATTGTCTGAAATCTGAAATTTGTTTACTTGACCTAGTGAGACCCCCCATTTCCCGTGATCTGCTAGGATTTCATTGAAGTCTTTGAAGACCAACCATGGGTAGTGTGACAGAGAGGATAATCTGTGAAGAAGAGTCCAGCTATGTCTACGGAGGTCTGGAATTGGGTACCATAAAACCCGGTAAAACGCCAAAATTACACCATTTTTACAGCAGATTTCAGTGTCTATGTGTCCCGAAGAATAGGATTTAATGGTTAAAGAGACCTTAGAATTCCACAAAATACCCAATCCGCCTTTTCTACCATTCTAATTTACTACCAAACAGTAATTGAAGCCAATTTTTGTCTTGATAACTTGTAATTCTAAGTTAGATAATTTCGTCTCAATTAAAAACAGAACATCCAGATTCTGCTCGCCTACCAGACGACGCAGAGAATTGAACGCTCAGGGATTACCCAACCCCCAAGCGTTCCAACTTAGCAGATTCATGGCTCACAGCGGGTCCGGTCATCGAAACCCGCCGCTTGAGAAGAAGATGGAGCATCTATGAGAAAATTCTTCCTTAATTTCTTATCAGAGAAGGTGGACTACCTTGAAAGGAGCTTTTCCTTTTGCATAATCCGGCTCTTAGGATTCTAAGGGTATGAGAAGATGAGCTTCGATGTTTTTCAGAATATGGACCACTTTTACTTGAAGATCTGGCTAAGAGGTGTGAAGGAGTTTCGATGACGTGTTGGCCTGTCATATCATGGGGAAGGATTTTTTCAATAGGGGAAAAGGATGGGTCAATTTTTTTCTGAAGTGGGCTTGCTTCCTTAGTGTTTTGGTCCATCTCTATTTCTTCATGGGCTGCGTTGTTGCAAGTCCTTTGTTGGGTTTGGAAATATCTTGGTCCAGGCGATTTGGGATGTGAGCAGTAATTTGGTAATTTACTTGGCTGTAATCGTTTTGGAGTAAAATATCCACTTTTCCATCTGATTTTAACAGACCACCTAAAGCCACCTTGGAGCTAGTATCATCATATGATTGTTGGTGGTCCCCACTAGGCTTCTCTGCATGGGAGATGGAAGTGAGCTGATTTGAGCCCTCCATTGCTTTGATGCAGAGGGTACCTTGAGAATGGGTTTCTGAGTGGTGACTTGCTTCTCTACTGGCAGTTTGGGACTTCCTGGATCCTATTCCTTCTTGAGAGTCCATTAGCTTTTGGTTCAAAACATTTTTTTTCATTTTCTCCTGCACGTAACTAAGAACCATGTTGGTATGTGAGAGTCTACCACAGACATAGCAAAAATTAGGCAAATTTTCATATTTAAAATCAACCTAGATTACTTTAGAGGAGGGAAATGGACGGTGTACTATAAGTTGATGAACTCGACGATGATTCACCGCGAAGCGCAACTCTTACGGTGTATTGTGAGTGTTTTTCAAATGGATGCACCAAGGAGTGCCGCCTCTAAGGTAGCACTCATGGATGTCGCCCCTGAGGTACCCATGGGGTGTCGCCCCTGAGATAGCATTCATGGGTGTCGCCCCTAAGGTACCCATGGGATGTCGTCCCCATGGAGGTATCTGGATCACCTTCGTAATACAACTCGAAGATAACAGTAACACACTTCAGGCAAGACGTATTGTTATGTTATTTCAACGTGTTATGACATCACAAAACACTAAGTCGAGTGACAAGGACTTGAGTGGATTATGGTAGCCTGTGAACGCTTGAGAGGCTATGGACTGGTAGGATTAGAGACGAGGCTACGTCATATTGAAAATGACATACATCTTCCAATATGACCACTTTGAACATTAAGGGTGTGCTACCCTCTCACCTTAGGGAGGGGGTTAGTCTTAAGAGATCCCGAGCCTAGCACAGCTTAAACTTTTAAGTTGTGACTTATTTAAATTTAGTTTTAATCTAAAAGCTAAAACGTGTTTGGTACAACTTATTTTAATTAACATTAAGTTATAACTTATATCAAATTGATGTTTGGTAAATAAGTTAATAATTAAATTATTTTAATTGAAATTACTTTAATATTCTTTTTAATGATATAGTTTGCACTTAACTAATTTCTTTAACATCCATATTTTTTCAAATCATCAATCTAATTATTAACCCCATAACAAATTGATGTCGGGGCCAGTGATGGATCAAGCTAGGGACAGGGCCGAGGCTGGAGCAGGTGCCGAGATCGGGGCCAGGTCGGGTCGGGCCATACCGCATCAGAGCTGGGGTCGGGTCGGGTCTGGGCCGCGATCAGGGTCGGGTCGTGACCGTGGGGGGTTGGGGTCGGGGTCAAGGTCGGAGCCTTTTTTAAGGTCGGGGACAAGGGCGGGTCGGTACGGGGTTGGGTTGCGAATGAATGAATGATAATAAATTATTTGCCTTGAAGAATAAAAGTATGTTCATGTAGTTTTTTGAAAAATGTAAGGGTAATTTTAGGGATGTGAAAAAATTAAAAGAATTTTAAATGAAAAATCTACATCAATTTAACTTAAAGTTTATTAGTTTTTGATTTAAATAAACTGCTAGCTTATTGAATAAGATGTGCCAAACGCCTTCTTAAAAATAAGCTATTTAGTTATTTAAATTATAAGTTATAAGCTGCAGCATATACGCTGAGCCAAACGGGGCCAATAGCATCTGAGCGAGTTAGAAAAATCAATCACTTACCTGAAAAGTTATAGTAGAAGCCAATTTCAATTTCTCTTTCCTAATTGAATAATGAACCAAAGTTTTAGCTAATTAATAATTAGATGAGAAGAAACCCCTCTCTCTCTGTGATGGAAGTGTACCAAAACACAAACCACTTGGCTTATAAACTATTGACTACAGTCTATAGTTTGTCATAATGCGAAGCGGAATTGTCGTTACTACCCCAAAGGTTGTTTATATTTATTTTATGGCATGAGGTAGCAATCATGGGTGTCGCCCCTGAGTTACCCATGGAGTGTCATCCCCACGGATGCACCCTTGGAGTGCTGCCCCTAAGGTAACACCCATGAGTGCCGCCCCTAAGGTACCCATGAGGTACCATCCCCATGGTAGCACCATAGGGTCCCACCCTCATGGGTTTACCATGCAGGTGTCTGAATCACCTTCGTAATATAACTCGAAGACAACAATAACGCACTTCGGATAAGACGCATTGCTATGTTATTACAACATTTAATCACTTCACAAACCAATAAGTCAAGTGACAAGGACTTAAGTGGATGTATGGTTGCCTGGGCACGCTTTGGAGGCTGTGGACCAATAGGATAAGGGGTGAAACTACGCCGTATTGGAAAAGACATACATCTTCCAATATGACTACTGTGAACATTAAGGGTGTACCCTCCCACCTTGAGGAGGGGGTTTAGTCTTAAGAGATCACTTTGAAAGGAGGTTTTGGGATACCGCGCTCTAGCCCCATCGGTTAGGCGTATTCCCCCTAAATCATGGTCACCCCCCCCCCCCCCCCNCCCCCCCCCCCCCCCCCGAGACCGATGTGGCGTCCTCTGATTGGCACACATTAGATCCTCCTCTTGTCCACCTCAGTGTGATTAATTAGCTGAGGTGGCGTGCTTGGATAGGTAAGCTTGTAAGTAATCAAGGATTAGTTACAAGGGTCCCCCCTTTTATCACCTATAAAAGGAGGGCATATCCTTCATTTTGGAAAAGGAGAAAAATATTAGAGAGAGAGAGTCCCATTTCCCTCCCTTCCTTAGAGAGAGAAAGCACCATTTTCCTTTGAGAGCATTTTGTCACCACCCTTGAATGTTTGGAGTGCTCCCCCTTCATCTCCAGCGTCATCTCCGACGTTCTTAGGCGTTACTCCGGCTACTTGTTACGGATTAGACCACTCTTGCACTCACCCATTTCACCCTTGCACATAGAGGTGAATTTTGATGTCTCTTGTCAATGGGTTGTTTGTTGGTCGTCGTGGCGCATTCGCAGCGGAAGCGTGTGACGCGAGGCCATTCTAAAATTATTATTTTTTAATAAAAATCAAGTTTTATAATAAAATAAAATCTCACAACGCTATGATGACCAAAAAACATTATTGAAAACTTTTTTCAATCAGTCAGGATTCGTTATACATTTATATACTAAATTTACAACATAAAAGGTTAGGAATCATATACCTCTTGTAGTCTAAATCAAACGTCCTCGTGAAACCAATCGATTATTCGTTCCCATGAAATCATTTCAGTGATCAGGAGATTCTGAGATCCACACAAATATCTTCCAAGTCAATCCTCAACGCACTAGATGTACTCAACACATAAGATCTAGAGATTTTACTGATAAGTACTTTTGTGAGACGATTATATAAAAGAACGTAATGATTATTTTTTTAGAGATTTTGATTAACTTTTAATCGTAGAAAAATCACTCCTCAAGAAATTGTGTTCTTCTCTCATCTCTTGATTGATGAACTGATTCTCTCACTTGATTGATTGATTGATCCATACATCTGAGGTCATCAAAATAATATCTGTATATTTTTCTTGATAATGGCGTATCATATATTTTGGGATAATTGAAATAATATTTAATTATAAAATTGTCAATAACAGTGGGCCTGACACTGCAATGTGTCGTGAGTCAGTATAATGCCTCACGGCACTACTGTAGTGTCATGTGGCACTATAGTGTTGCACACCCACTACTGTAGTGTCATGTAGTACTATAGTAGTTCATATCAATTTCTGATACTCAATCAATGATTTGCACGTGGCAATTATTGCGTATCAAATATTTATTTTAATCAAATTAAATATCTAGATATTTGTTAATTCAAAATTAACATATTTGATTATCGTTATCAACTAAATTATCTCTTATTTCACAAATAATAGATTTAGTTGATCCAAATTATTATCTAATAATAATTTAATGATCTAATTTTACAAATTAGATATTTTGTCTCACTTATCCATAATTAGAAAAAATCGATAATTATTTTTATATATATTAATTTCAAAAATTATATTTATATATATAAATAATGTAATTAATTAATTCTTAACTAATTAATCACACATAATTACCATATAATTATGTACTTGGCCCAGAATAATTTTTTTTTAATAAGTAAGTCTTTTTCTCATATCCTAAAATATTTACACCATATACTGCGTATTGCATATGTCACTTGGGGACTATGAACCTATAATCATAAGCTCTAATAAATCAGATTATTAATTAAACTATTTAATTAAATAATCTTATTTATTAATTCCATGATTATTCCACTATAAATATGGAATTGCACTCGTAAAGCTTATAGATTGTATTTACAAAGTATTATCATGTAGCCCACTGATATAATCATTTCACGTAACCCTGTCCTCTAATGATTGGTTCGTAACTTAGAATTTGTCAAAATTACCATTTTACCCTTCTAATTTTCTCTTGATCATTAAGTATCATTAATCTACTATTGAATGGCTAATTTATAATATTATTATAAATTTGAGCTCTATAAGCATTCAGTTTCAGAATTAACACTTAAATGAATCAATATACGATCCGTTAGGAAAGCTTGGATTCCAAATCTTGTAAAATCATGTTCTTAGCCATCCATATCATTGAATCTCCAAAATAAAAGTCACTAGCCTGTTTTACAAATAAACCTTAACGAGTGAATCAAAAGATCCAGTAAACATGCATAGGAGTTCATGACTACTCAGGATTCAAACTGATCTGCATATGGTCCTTGAATTGATGTGTATTAAATCTTTATGATAAATGGCACATTGATAAATATATTAATTCACATCGATTCAATCATATATAATCTCATTATATAAAGCACCTTCATTAAGATGTCTATCCACATCCATGATCCAGATCTAGATCACATGCATTCATAATGCTTAGTGAATCGTACTACCAACCATTCACTAAAAATTTTATACTTTAATACATTGCTGAGAATTTTATTCATTATCTATGATCTTAATCCTCTCGCCCTAAAACTATTATAAGAAAATGTGGCATCTCTCTTAATCTCACGTTACGCATGTGACCCTCAATTGACTTCGTAGGAAGTGTCATTGTAAAAGGATCAGCCAGGTTCTGTTCTGACGCTATTTTCATAAAAGTCACATTCCATCGATGCATGATATCTTTTACTAGATGATATTTCATCTATATGTGCTTGCCCCTATTGTAACTCGTCGGTTCTTTGGGATTCACTACCGCCCCACTATTGTCACAGTACAGGATCAATGGCTTGTCCATATCTGAAACTACTTACAGATTAGTATTGAACTTTCTGAGTCATGCCACTTCTTCTGCAGCTTCACAAGCCGCTGTATATTCGGCTTCCATAGTGGAATCTGCAATGTTGGATTGTTTAATACTTCTTCAGACTATAACTCCTCCACATAGGGTGAATACTATCCAGATGTCGCCTTTCGATTGTCTATGTCTGATTGAAAATCAGAATCAGTATATCCAGTGGGGTTCAGGTCTCCACCTGAATAAACTAGAATATTTGCTTAAAGTCTTAAGATTTTATAATCTCGTCAAAAGTATGATTCTAAGATCTAGATGCTTACTTTAATCCATAAATGGATTTAAGCAACTTGTATATTTTCGAATCTTTCTCCTTTTGTACGAACCTTTCTGATTGCATCATGTAGATGCTTTCTCTAAGAGAGTCATTCAGAAAAGTTGTTTTGATGTTCACAGTCAAAACTAGCGGGTATGGCCACAGGAGAGAATGTAATCGTCTCTCTTTGTGTATAGCCATTGGTTACTAACCGTGCCTTGAAAGTCTCTACTTTCCTATCTGCACCTCTTTTCCTCTTGAAAATCCATTTACACCAATAGGCCTGACATCTTCAGGTGGATCTACAAGTTCCCAAACGAAATTGGCATACATAGATTTCATTTCATGGTTCATAGCTTCTTGTCATTTCTCCTTTTCAGGATCATCCATTGTTTTTCCATAAGATAATGGATCCGTGTCTCACACCAGGACATGTGCTTATAGTTCATAGCGAACTAGTTGCCTCACAACCCTCCTACTACGACATTGCACCGGTGGTTCCTTTGCAGGAACTGTGATTTCTCTGGTTTGTCATTTATGCTAGGATCGATCGGTTTCAAAATCAAAGAAAATTAGATTTGAACCACGAATGGTTCATGGGAGGAATATAAAAAAATTTAGATTCAACTTATTTAATCATATTAAATTATTTAAAACTAATTTTAGTTTGATAATGCATTTGCGATATTAAAACGAATAGATTAAGGGAAAATAATTTTTCACCTTTACTCTGTATCGAAAAATTTCTGAACTAGTGGAACCTACCCGTTAATTTCATAAATATATCTCATAAGAATTTTACGTAGAAATTTGAGTGTGGGCTCTCAAAATGATTGAAAAAGAAAAATCAAATTTTCCTTCTTCAGATTAATTTCAGCGGCAATAGTAGTGAGAGGAGAAAACATTTCTCTCTTTGTGTGTTGATAACAACAATTGTATCTAATACTCGTTATCTCTTTGCAATCAAATTGCTATTAGATATTTATCAAAATGTAATTTTCGGTATTTAAAAATATATCTCTACATTATAAAATTTCTAAAAATTCCCTTAGTTATCTATTATTATCGAACATTATATGATCTCCTAGATTTTTAGTTGTATCAAAATCCATCAATCAAATTGATAAATATAATTGATCATTATAAATCAATAAATTTATTTATTTAATTTAACTAATTATCCAATTATTAGAAAATGATAAGTTAATTAATTTAATACAATAATTACACATAACTAACTTAAGTGACATCACTTATCACATATAGATGTAAGAAATATGTCTTGCCACCAAAACACATTTTGGTCCAACTTAGTTCATTTTTCTATTCTTGTTCTTTTAGCTATTTCTGAGACGTATGGACCCACATGAACAAAACTTATGATTCAAATACCCGACGAATTTATCTCCATAAATTCTTGAACTATTTAATTCTGACATCGTACAACTCCACTGTAGGTTCGATGCCGAATCAATTATCGATTCACGTGCGGTACATTTTTTGTTAGTGTAAACAAACTCTATTTATTTTCACGGTCCACAGAATATTTTTAACATAATAATACCCATCTTGAATATCAATAACAAGAGTGGAATATAAAATTGTCATTTTACCCCTCTAATTATTATTTCATTAACTCATTTATTGACTGTGAATAAGAAAGGCATTATAGTGAATTGTCTCGTACAATTCACAAGTCTTATTCAATGACTCATTTTATTGAATATTTGGTCAAGTTAATTTATTCACACACAGATCAATAAAGCATTAGGTGATATTGTTACTTTCGCAATCCAACCACGAATTTTCATATATGTGAGTCATGCAAGTCTTATTTAATTAAATTATAATCCCAACAACCGAGATATTATCCGCCTATTCAAACTCACTCATTCAAATATCAAAGATTGCAACTAACCAAGTCAAGTTACGTATTCACCTCACAAGATTAAAGTAACTATGAAAACACCATTAAGGTGTAACAATTAGATTTAGAGCAAGGTAAACTGTATTGGGCTCAAAATTAATTTGTTACTGATCTATTCAACATGTTCATAACATGCATGGGGTTAACCATTTGAATCTTCACTCTTATGTCCCAAGACTAACATCCAACGATTCAACCTAAGAGTCGTAATCTTGATTCGATTGTCCAGTCGATCCTAAGACTGCGAATATCATTCTGAACTATTTTAGAAGAGTTCGTCTGGAGACGCTTCTGTCTTCACTTTTTTTACGTTGACAATAGTTCCAGGACTTGAATAATTTATAAGCACGCTTTAATTTAAAATAAAGTTTTCAATTTATTCATAAAAAAATTAGTAATACAAATGTCTGAGAAATAACTAAAGGAGGCAAGTACAATCTCTTATCTCCAAGCCCTCCATATGACCATACAAAACTTTACTGCTTAAAGTCTTCATGAATGGATCTGCCAGGTTGTTGACCGTCGAAATATGCGTAACCACAACGTCTCCATGCTGAAAAATCTCTCTAATCAAGTGATACTTATGTTCTATATGTTTGGATCTCTTATGGCTTCTAGGTTCCTTAGATTTCGCTACAGTCCTACTGTTATCACAATAAAGTGTCATGGGCTTGTCAGCATCTGGAATAACTTCTAGAGTTTTCAAAAACTTCCTAAGCCATACAACCTCCTTTGTAGCTTCACAAGTTATCACATATTCAGCTTCCATGGTAGAATTATCAATGCAATATTGCTTGATACTACTCCAAATAACTGCTCCACCATTCAGGATGAACATCGATCCTGAAATGGACCTTCTGGAGTCCTTATCAGCTTGAAAATTAGAATATATATACCTAGTCATATTCATTGAATATACAAACATGTAATTCCTTATTCTCCTAAGATACTTAAGGATATGCTTGACGGCATTTCAATGCTCGATTCTAGGATTAGATTGGAAATGACTTACTACGCCCACGACATAGCAAATATCAGGTCTAGTGTAAAACATCACATATATGAGGCTTCCTACGGCTGAGGCATAAGGTATCCTTCTCACGTCTTCCTCTTCTTGAGGAGTCTTAGGAGACTATTTCTTGGAGAGGCTGACTCCATGTGTAAAGTGGAGAAATCCCTTCTTGAAGTTTTGCATACTGGAGCGATCCAATACCTTATCAATATAAAATGCTTGAGAAAGTGTCAATTGTCTGTTCTTCTGATCTCGCAAGATCTGAATACCTAAGACAAATGAAACTTCTCCAAGATCCTTTATGTCAAATTGCTTTGCAAGCCAAAACTTGACATGAGACAATTTACCTACATCATTCTCAATGAGTAGAATATCATCTATGTACAAGATTAGAAAAACCCAATTCCCTTTGTGTGTCAACTTATACATACAGGGTTCATACACCAACTGTTCAAACCCATAGTTCTTAACAGTTTCATTGAATCTAATATTTCACGACCGTGACGCTTACTTAAGCCAATAAATGGACTTCTGCAGTTCACAAACTTTATCTCATTGGCCTTTCTTCATGAACCCGTCTGATTGAGTCATATAAATGCGCTCTTCAAGATTACCATTTAAAAGGTAGTCTTGACGTCCATTTGCTAGATTTCATAATCAAGGGCGGCAGCAATGGACAAAAGGATTTGGATGGATATAAGCATAGCTACCGGTGAGAAGGTGTCCTCTTAGTCTATACCTTCATTTGGGTGTAGCCCTTAGCTACTAGCCTAGCTTTGAATGTCTCTGCATTCCCATCTAGACCTATTTCCTTCTTATAGATCTATTTGCATCCTACGGGTTTTATCCCTTCAGAAGGATCTACAAGTTTCCAAATTTCATTCGAGTACATCGAATGTATCTCAATGTTCATGGCTTTCTGCTATAAGTTTGCTTCAGGACCAGCTATGGCCTCCGAGTAAGAGATTGGTTCATCTAGGTCCTTGCCCGAGACAACTGTCAAAGCTTCTCCATAGGACATGTCATTTCATGTTGTCTCACAACTCTCCCATTACGTCGAGGCTCCATAGTCTCTGGCTCCTGTCGTGGTTTCTTCCATTATTGAATAGAAATAATTTCTGATTGGGGAGTCGGTGTTCTCCTACTCAATAATTCCTCTAGCACAATTGTGCTTCTCGTCTGTACAATTTTAATATAATCATCTTCGAGAAACAAGAATTCGTGTTAATGAATGTTTTCTTGTCAGTCGTACTGTAGAGGATATACCCCTTCATTCCCGTAGGATATCCTACAAACATTCACAATTCTGAACGACTGGCCAACTTGCCTGTCTTCGATCTTAGAACATGTGTTAGGCAACCCCATATTCTAAAATGATGAACGAATGACTTTCACCCATATCATCGTTCATATGGTGTACCAGGCACCATTTTTTACGGAACTTGGTTCAGAATATATGTCGTTGTTAGTGAGGCCTATCTCCAGAACGAATCTAGGAGGGATGAATAACTCATCATGGATCTAACCATATTCATCAGAGTTCGATTCCTTCTCTCTGACACAGCATTTTGCTATGGCGTACCAGGTGCTGTAAGTTCAGAAAGAATACCTTCTTCCTTAAAAGAGTCTGTGAACTCTCCTAACAAGTACTCTCCACCACGATCACATCGTAGTGTTTTGATTTGTTTTTTTAATTGCTTTTCAACCAAAGCCTTATATTCTTTGAACTTTTCAAATGTTCCTGACTTGTGGTGCATTAGATAAACATGGCCAAAACATGACTAGTCGTCAGTGAAGGTTACAAAGTATTCATAACCTCTTCTTACTTGGATATTCAATGGCTCACATACATCACTATGTATGAGTTCAAGGCATTGAGTGGCTCTTTCACCTTTTGATGAAAAAGGTATCTTGGTCATTTTACATACAGGATTCACATGTGGGTAGTGAACCCACACTTAAAGATTGCAAAAGACCATCCTTCACAAGTCTTTCAATCATGTATAGGCTAATATGTCCAAGACGTAAGTGCCGTAGATAGGTTAGATCGGTTGAGTTATAGTTCAACCTTTTACTATCCCTATGTGAATCAATATTCACTTCAGTGTCACAAATCATGGGTACTACAGGTTTTACGTGATACACTTTATTAATCATTCGTGCAGTAGTAATTAAGCATTCATTTCTAAACATACCAATATCTTTATCAATGAATTTTGGATCAAATCTTTGCTCAATTAATGCAACAATTGAAATCAAATTCTTCCCAAAACTTGGGACATAATAAACAACACGCAAAATAATAAAAAATTTCTTAAAACATAATTTAAAAGTTCTCACTTATGCGTCCGATACTAGTGTTTCATTCCCCCAGCAGAAGCTGAACTCACCCTCGTCAAGTCTTCTGATTTTCCTAAACCTCTGCAGGGACCAACAGATGTGGCTAGTAGCTGTAGAGTCTACAATCAAAGAAAAAGTAGAGTCAGTTACATAAGAGGCCTCAGTAACCATTACTATACCTTTAGATCTCAACCCTTTGAGATAACTTGGGCAGTTGCGTTTTCAATGACCAGCAGCTCCACAGTGATGACACTTGTCTTTCGACTTGTCTACTCTCGCGGTGCTCTTGCCTTTGGCAGCTCTCAGCTTCTACTTCTTTACTTTCCTTGGACCCTATTCTCTGTTTCTTCTTAGAGCTAGAGGTGGAATGCCTACTTTCAATGAAGTTAAGCCTCTCCAGATTTCCTCTCGCCCTTCAAAAACAGGGTCTAGCAGCTTGCAACTCCTTCATAAGCTCAGGAAGTGAGTAGTTCAGCTTATTCATCGAATAATAAGCTTAAAGTTCTCAAAGGTACTAGGTAAAGTCTCTAGGATCATATTTACTTGAGTCTCGCCATCGACCTGAGCACCCATGATCTCCATCTCGTTCAGATAACTTATGATCAACATCATATGTTCTCTGACAGGAGTTTGAGGTTTCATCCTACAGTTCATGAAGTTACGCATAACTGTCTATCTGTCTTGACGACTTTGATCCCTGACCATTTTGGTGATGTTTAACATCATATCAGCGACGATCTCAGAGTTATGTTGCAGCTGTTGCAACACATTGCTCATAGATGTCAAGATGTAACATCTGGCAATCTCATCAAAACGCAACTAAGAAGCATAAACATATTTTTCCTCTTGAGTCGATTCAGCAATATGCTCAAGAGGACAAGGGGTACTGAGCACGCGATATCAAGATTTCATTTCCAATTCACATAATTTTCAATGTTGAATTTTTTCGCGTTAAGAATAGTTGAGAGAGGAGATAGACTGAAAAGAATAAATAAACCGGTGTAAAGAAATGCTCAATTGTTTAGGAAAGTATGATGCATGTTGCAACTACTAATTATTTTAAAATCCATTAAAAAAAATTTCCCCCATGATGTACGATAAAAAATGATAGCTTGTCTCATCGAGGGATGAAGTCCAAACTATCTCCTATCGCATCGAGACTCCTCTCCTTTGGTTAACGCTCAAATGTCTACACATATAACTTAACCAATCACCAATGATGTTGGTCATCTTGACCCCATTGACTAGCCTCTCAGGAGAAATTCTAATGTACTTCAGTCTAAGTGTTTAACCAACGCATCGCCTCTTAAAGGTTGTTATGGACTAACAGTCCGTCTATGGGACAATCCTACCCCACCATTCCCTTTAGAAGTCTTAGCTTCTGAAACAACTCGATGACTCAAAGCGAATGATTCCAAAGTTTCTCACATTTAAGTAAGGATTGTTATGGGTGGTCATAACCCTTCCTCGTGGCACGATTAAGTTTGCGTTGGAGACCTTGAGAACGTTTCAACGTGAACGACCCTCCCACTTAATTTTTGAAAAAAAATTGGATTTTTGGTTGTTTTTCAAAAAACATAAACTTTGTTAATTTGAAAAACGTGATAAAATTTATAAATCCTTTATTAATTTTAAATCTCAATTTAAAATCATAACCATTATAAATTTCACATTGTAATTTAATAATAAGCATTATCAATTAATCTACAATGATGTATGTATATGATACATGATAATTTGATATTGGCATATCTCTAATATATATGTCATGTTATATGATGATGCACGATTAAAATTAAATCATATATTTAAAAATTTAACCTCTTCATTGACTCATTTCTAAATACAACCTATAAAATAATAATAAATAAGTTATAAATTAATTTATGAACTAATCTCTATAACCTTTGCAATTTGATTAGAGCACTCCTCAACCTTGCTCTTTTCGAAATAACTTCATCAGCGGCGACACTTCAACCACAGACTGTTCAGTAGCGGCACATCAGCGAGAGCCTCTTAGTGGTGGCACATCAGAGCAAAGTTATCCCAAAAAAAAAAATCCTACACCATTAAAATGGAACAATTACTAGTGCCGCTTCCAACTATGGGGATGCTTGGAGACCCATTATCTATTCACCCAATACCGCTCTCAATTGGGTCAACTAAGATGTGCGACACCCCCCTGCCCCCTCTCCAATTTTGGCAAAAGAAAAAACTCAATTTGAATATTAATCTTTTTTGAACAAAACACAAGATTGTGCGTAAAAAACATAACAAAAAGCCAAAGCTCAACCTAAAAGCTATTTCCTGACAAAAAAAAATTGTTCTCACATTCTCAGAGAAAGAATCGAGTAAACTTACAAGAGAGAAGCTCAAAGTCGAAGCCCAGGCGTGCTTGATGGGTTGCGATTTTGTGTGATTGCCCCTAGCTGCTACTCAATAGTGCTCCCTCGATGCTATTTCAGCAGTTCTCATGGGTGGGGAAGGCGTGAGAAGCTGTGTTTAGGACCCGATTGGTGGTTTTGGGTTGACCCTTTATATAGGGGGAAAAGGTAGATGGGACTCCCCACATTCCAAAATTTCAGATTTTTTTGAATTTGACCTACTACGAAGTTCGTCTAGGTTCGTCGAACCTAGAGACAGAGATAGACCTCATCATATAAAGAAAGCATATTGGGCAAAAGGATTGATGCATTCCACGTACATCATATAATAAAAGCGATCAAAGAACTGTGGACTTGATGTTACTATCGATTACTACATTGAAAAAGTTGTGTACAAACTCGATTACTCTACATTGTGCTTGTATAGGGGACTAAATGTACATGAGAGTTGACGACATCGACGTGGACTCACCTCGAAGCGTAACTCTTACGGCGTATCGGGAGTGCCTCCCCCCACAGATGCACTATGAGGTGTCGCCTCTGAGATGCACCCCATGGGGTGCCGCCCTAGAGGTAGCACCCATGGGGTGCCGTCCCCATGGATGCACCATGGGGTGCCGCCCATGAGGTGCACCCCTTGGGGTATCGCTTCTGAGGTATGACCTATAGATGTCACTTCTGAGGTAGCACCTATGGGTGCCGCTCCTGAGTTACCCATGGGTGTCGTCCCTATGGATGCACCATGGGATGCCGTCCCCATAGATGCACCCCTGAGATGCACCCCTTGGGGTGCCGCCCCTGAGGTAGAACCCATGGGGTGTCGTCCCCATGGTAGTACCATCTCGTGCTTCCTCCATGGGTGTACCATAGAGGTGTCTGGATCACCTTCATAATACAACTCGAAGACAACAATAGTGTACTTCAGACAAGACGTATTGTTATGCTATCACAACGTGTTATCACTTCATAAACTACTAAGTTAAGTGACAAGTACTTGAGTGGACGTATAGTTGCCTGAGAACGCTTGTGAGGCTATGAACGGTAGGTTTAGGGGTGAGGCTACGTCGTATTAGAAATGTCATAGCTATTCTAATATGACCACTTTAAAACATTAATGGTGTGCTACCCTCCCACCTTGGGGAGGAGTTTAATATTAAGAGATCCATTTGAGAGGAGGTTTTGGGTGGATAGCGCCCTTGAGCTCCATCCTCTAGGTGTATTCCTCCTAGATCATGGTCACTCCGCGAGACTCATGTGGCGTCCTCTGATTGGCACACGTGAGATCCTCCTCTTGTCCACCTCAGTATGATTAATTAGTTGAGGTGGCGTGCTTTGATAAGTGAGCTTATAACTAATCAAGGGATTAGTTACAATGGTCCCCCATTTTGTCACCTATAAAAGGAGGGTCTCTCTTTCACTTTGGAAAAGGAGAAAAATTTTAGAGAGAGAATCCAATTTCCCTCCCTTCCTTATAGAGAGAAAACACCATTTTTCTTTGAGAGCATTTTGTCACCGTACTTGAGTGTTGGAGTGCTTTCATTTCACATCCCGGCGTCATCTCCGACGTTCTTAGACGTTACTCCGGCTACTTGTTAAGGATTAGACCACTCTTGCACTCACCCACTTCACCCTTGCATCTACATATGAATTTTGATGCCTCTTCTCAATGGGTTGTTTGCTTTAATTCTAACTCAAATACGTAAATATTTCCCCCAAACTCCTCATTCTTGATTCCTATCAACAAAAATACATTTGCGATTCATTTATGTTAACCACCGCTTCCTCATCTTCTGCGAGAGATAGGGTTGCCATTTTGCTGAAATTTCTTCCATAGATGACCTTGAAGAGAAACTTAAGATGAAGAAGAAAACTCTAGAATGAGAGAGCCCACATAGAGAGAGAAGTGTAAACATTTACTATCTTTGTTATTAACTGAAACAATCATCAAAAGTGTAAGGAGTATGTCACTTTTAAGAAAATAATAAAAAATAGCTAAAGATGAAACAAAAATAAAAAATAGCCACCCTCAATTCTAAAAAAAAAGTTCGGCGCCAAAAATCTCCCTCGCGCTCGCCAACAAAATTTGGAGTTCATGTCCCAAAAGTATGTATAATATATAGTGTACATATAAAATATACTGTAAAAAAGCACGCATGTATATATATATATATATATATATTATATAGACAACTGACATTTTGGAGGCACCTACGCGCGCCCAATTTTTTTCGGTTCGTAAATTTTTTCAATACTTTTTTTAAGTGTATAATGACTATTTTTATATTCTTTCAAACTTGTGGTCATTTTTTTATTGTTTTTTTTCAAACAAGCCTATTTAAAAGCATTACTACTTGTAAAATGCTAAAAGTGCAAAGGTCTGATTCCAATTTTAACCTATATATTAAACCGCTGCTTTTTTTATTTTAGATATTTTTTGCTTTTTTTATATATTTGAATAGTGTATATTACGTATAATTATAGTATTTTATGACAACTTATATGACATGATCAATTATTATTGTATTTAAATTTACAATTATGTGTACTTATGTAAGTTATTAGTCACGGCATTTTATATGCATATATTATTTATATAAATAGTATATTATAATATATTATTTTTGAATTTTTTTAAACATACCGAAATACTAATACATTCATTTTTTAAATAAAATGGTCGCCAAAACAATTGACTACTATGGGCTCGACTGCCAAGTTTCAAGTAACAAAATATTTCATTTTACATAAAAGAATAATCTATAATATATTAAAATGGCAGCCACATAAAATGTCAAACTCTTATTAGTTATTAATTATGAATCATAAACTGAAGAGTCGTCATTTCCATTATACTCTTTCTGAAATACTTGAAATGATGCACTACTTCTATATGACAACCTTTAGATTATATCTATTTCGTATAATTTTTCAAATCTAAAATAACATATTACAGATGACAACTGTCAAATTACATATGTTTAATGCAACATTACATATTTGATAAGTTGTAAAATTAATTAATTTATAAATTTTAATTAATTATTTATTTATTTTAGAACAAACAACTGTTAAATTAATTAATTTATAAATATTTAGTAAAATTAATTAAATTAGAAATATTAATTAATTAAGTTTCTTAAGTTACAACTTTTAAATAATCTTTACGAAGATAATAAAAAACTCATTACAGACTCTCTTCTTAGCGCATAATACAACTTTATAAATCTGAAACATAATTTTAAAAAAGATAACTGTCAAATTATATTCTTTAGTACAACTTTACTATGTATCTGAAATAATATTTTATTAATTGTAAAAAGTTACAACTCTTTAAAAATATCTTTATCAAAGCAATAAAAAATCATTACAAGCTCTCTCCATAACACATAATATTTTTTTTTATTTCAACTTCAAATGAATGTTTGCAACAATGATTAACCATTATGTCTACATATTTTTTTACTAATCCTAAAATGCCCTTGAAAAATATATTTGTCACATTTTCATTCGTTGATATTATTATTTTTTATTAACTATCACAAACTATGATTATTTGACCCACCTGAACTGCCATATACCTATTGATACAATTTTTGTTTGAAACAATATAATTTTTAACAAGTGAAACAATACCACTATTTTAAGTATAAAAGTATTTGTTGTTATGGTGAATAGAAACAACTACAATTCCATAAATTAGTTACACAAACTTACAAATTATAAAAAGCTAAATATACAATACAAACAAAAAAAGGAAGGTCAAAATTTACATAAACAAAAATAGATAACTTAATTCGAATGAAATCACTTTTTCTTTTAATTCTTTAGAACATGTTTCTAGTGTACACTCTTAATTTTTTTCTAGAAGTGTACATGATTTCATTCGACTTTGTTAAATAAAAATATATCAATAAATAAAAATAATAACAATTTAGCATTGTTTACTAACAAATTAAATATAAATAATATATCGCTAAACACACTTATTTTAAATTCTCATAAACACAAGATGATTATGAATAATAATCATAGCTAAAATATAATATGTTTAATTACACGTGCATCGCGCGTGTGTATTAACTAGTAATAATAAAGTACTAATATTTGTCAGGTCGGGCGGGCACAAACATCATATTTAGCGGCTCATTAACAATCAATAAATGAAGTTCGGCGATCCGCATCAAGAGCCAAAGCAGTTATCTTCTTTTACAAGAAATAACTATTGAGGCCTCAGGGGGTTGAATTTCGTAACTTGAAGTCCCAGCCGGAGTGCAATGGCGTCGGAGCCCAAGGACGAATTCAAGGATGAGAAGAATCCTCCTCCTCTAGACGAGGATGACATAGCACTTCTCAAACTTATATATGTTATCTTTGCTCAATTAGAGAACTAGCCCATTATAGGAAATAAGTAAGAGAATAGCCCAAAAATTAGTAAATTACACAAATTACCAAATTTACTAGAAATCCAAAATGAAAACCTAATAACAATAGTGAACTGCTGAAATTTCCCTTACTAACAAAGGAAACCCTGCCTCCCTCGCGTCTCATTTCAGCGAAAAATCGAGAAGAACCAAAACCCTAACCCTGAATTCTCTCAAGCGACGATGCGAGGAACCCTACAAAGCGACATGTCTGCTTTAAGATCTAAGAGAAAATCATCGCAATATATATGAGATTCATAAAATACAAATAAGCACGAAGGTCAAAACCAGAGGTAAGTTTTTTGTGCTTGCGATTTAGGCTTAGTCTGAAGTTCATGCCTGGTTTTTCTGAAATTTGTGATTGTTATGAGTTTTTCTAAGTTTATTTGAGTTTTCTTCTTCGTGAAACTGACTTAATATACATATTTTGCGCGATAGCAGTTTGTCCCTCTATTTTAGTATGTTTTATGAAGGCAAATCAATGTATTTTCTATCTGTAGATTTCTCGTACTTAAGATTTGTTATGTGGTATGTTATTATTTACTCTATGTAGAAACTTATTTACTACATAATTATATATTGTATAATTACATACTATTTTGTATGTCATCGTAACTTACTGATTGTTATTATTATTTTTTGTTCTTAAATACAAGATGATTAATAATCTATAATTCGTCTTTATGATGCAGGTAGATGAAGGGAGAAATTGAAGTCAGGTTTATTATGTCAATGAGAATGTCCACCGTCAAGTTTATTAGCAATGCTAAAACTTTCAATAATGTATATTCATATATGCATAGTATAGTGCCATATATGAGTGTAAACTATGATTCAAGTATCATAAAGATCGCACATTTTAAAAAGATAAAGTTTTATATCCATCATTATAAAGCTAGCATAAATTCTCAAATCATTTCAATCCATAATTTAATCATTAAATAACGTTAGTATCAGTTCTAAAAATCATTTGAAACTATACTTAATATTCATTATAAAATTTTACTATTCATCATTCATTACAAAATTCATATCTATCATAAGAATTTTACTATTCATCATCATATCAATAATATTCATTATAATTGTCATAGTAACTATGAGTACATATGTGTGTATATATATATATATACTATCAATATGTAAATATGAATATCGTCTACAACATATACCTATAGTACATATATACTATATGACATTAATTACAAAAATTTGTAGAAAATAGTATATACATAAAATCTGCCGAGAACGAAAATTTATACTCTTATCATTGTCTATAATAGAGAACTGCAAACATAGATGTAACTTAAAATCTATAAAATATAATGTACTTGATTTCGATTATTGATCAATTCTAAAAGAATCTGCTATAAAAAATTGTTCATAAATTCATCCAAAATACAATTGTGAAATCAGCATGATATTACCGCGAAGAGCACCAAATAAAAACAAACATGCTATTTTATTATCGATATGAAGAAATAAACAAATTGAAAAAAGATCAAAATATGCATAATCAAGAAGCTTAAAGTCTGAGCCTCGATTAAATTTGACAAATGAGTTTCAAGAAACCTGTGAGAAAGAGAAAGAGGAAAGAGAAAACTTAAAACAATATTAAGAGCATATAAGTAAAATAACATAGATAATTTTAACTAACTAAATTACCTTTCCTCAAAATCGGTCGTATAAGCAAAATAACAAAATAAGGCACGTTGTATAAAAGTAAAACTTAAACTAGTTTTTATACCTAATTTTCCCAAATAATAAAGTACTAATATATGTCGGGTCGGAGCGGGCACGGACATCCTATTTACTGCCTCATTAACAATCAATAAATAAAGTTCGGCGATCCGCATCAAGAGCCAAAGCAGCTCTCTTCTTCTGCAAGAAATAACTGTTGAGGCCTCAGGGGGTTGAATTCCATAGCTCGAAGTCCCAGTCGGAGTGCAATGGCGCCGGAGCCTGAGGACGAATTCAAGGACGAGAAGAATCCTCGTCCTCTAGACGAGGATGACATAGCACTTCTCAAAACTTATGTATGTTAACTTTGCTTGCACTTCATTTTTTTTCCTTTTTAAAACTGTACAACCCTAATTGTTATTTTATTATCTGCTTATGGAAATCCGTTGTGTTATTGAATCACTCGAATCAATCGGTCTGGTATCTATGTCTGCCCGGGGGCTGGATGTGGGGGGGGGGGGGGGGGGGG
>QANY01011905.1:355959-388484 GCA_003255025.1 Datisca glomerata | reverse complement strand
GGGGGGCTGAACTGATGCGTTATATGTTTTTTTCAATTTGCATCTGTGGATGAAATGAATTGAATGTTGCGGACTATGCTTCGATAGTTTGTTTTGTCCCAAGACCCAATTACTGTAGCGTGTTAAAAACCTCAGTGAATGGAGCTGTCAAACCGCTTTTGTGATACGTATCTACGACACTTCCTTGATATGATAATTGAATATTGTGTCATGTGCTGGATGTTGTCCTTTCTAGATTTAATGCTCTGGTCAGTGGTGTTTTTATTTTCAGTTCCAATTATTGTATGGTTGGTTATTTTTTCTTTTTCTTTTTTGACTTATTCCAAACATTTATACAGGGCTTAGGACCTTATTCTGCAGGTATCAAGAAGGTAGAGAAGGAAATTAAGGACATGGCTAAGAAAGTTAATGATTTATGTGGTATGTGTTACTTCCGTAGTTTACATGACCGTGTTCGTGCGGTAAACTGTAAACTATTACTTAATTTGAAAATTTGTTTCAAATTCCTTTAAGTAAAGGGTGTTCTGGCTTCAAAACTTTTTTGTTCAATTTTCTTTTTGGGTGGGTGGGGAGGATACTTTGTGACAAAGCTCTGAATGCATTGTTTTACAGTAAATTGTTCCACAAAACTCCTGAATACTTGTTCTTTAGTTCATTCTAACTTCTAGCATATTTTCCCCTAGTTTTTCATATGTATTCTTCTCCTGGTATTAACTGTTTACTACTTGGCATTAAGTGTCCACCTTTATAATATGATAGGTATCAAGGAGTCTGACACTGGCTTGGCTGCACCAAGTCAGTGGGATCTTGTTTCTGATAAGCAGATGATGCAGGAAGAGCAGCCTCTTCAGGTGACTTTTCTTAAATTGGTTTTTATTCGTACACATCAATATTTGCTATCTGTGGTGCTTTACGCAGTGAATGCATTTTTCAATTAGGTCGCAAGATGCACAAAGATAATCAATCCTAATTCTGAAGATGCCAAATATGTCATAAACGTTAAGCAAATTGCAAAGGTATGCACATATTAATATAGCATCTAATGTTGTAACCAGTATATGTTACTATTTTTTTCTGGTTTAAAACAAGAATTTACTTTATCTGTATGTTTAGTGAGGTTGAAATAAAACTCGATAAATAAAAGTTCATTATTTAGTATTATATCTAACAGCATTAGGGTATCTTTGGGAAGTAAGCATATGTTCCTGTTTTTATTCCCATTCCCTTTGTCAATTCATTTCGAAACAAAAGAGTTAAAATTATTAAAATTTTAATATATGAAAGTTACATGTCATTCGTGTCTCATAATGTTATACTTTTTAATGCAGTTTGTTGTTGGATTAGGCGATAAAGTTTCCCCGACTGACATAGAAGAAGGCATGCGTGTGGGGTAGGTTTTGTACATAGCTTGTTTTCCTTTCTTGAAAGGTTATTTGCTCTATTGGTTCCATAAAGAAAAACATTGAAGATCAGATTGTAAATGATTATGTACTTGTAAATCATAAAAATTTAAAGACCAGATCTTGCTTTTGTTGAATCTTATAGGCATTTGGTCTAATGTTTTGTATCATGATTTTATTGAGGGAAAGTGATGTACTTGGATCATTCTTGCTTCGACATGCTTTACATTATCTGTGTGCAGAATATAAATACATTGCGGAGTGAGCTTTAAACAGTGTTAGGTAAAGATGCATCTTTCAAGGTCTCTCTTACTTTTTCAGCAAATCTGACATTTATTCTGTCTGCAGGGTTGATCGAAATAAATATCAAATTCAAATTCCATTGCCACCAAAAATTGATCCTAGTGTGACCATGATGACAGTTGAAGAAAAGCCAGATGTGACATATAATGATGTTGGTGGATGTAAGGAGCAGATTGAAAAGATGCGAGAAGTATGTAAATAACAATATCCATATGTTGTTTAGTTTTTACATAGTTGCTCATCTTGTATGTTAGCTAATGTAGGAATCTTGTTTGCAATGTGGATACTCTTCTGATATTAATTCTATTCAATCTAGGTTGTTGAGCTGCCCATGCTTCATCCTGAGAAATTTGTGAAGCTTGGGATTGATCCTCCTAAGGGAGTTCTTTGCTATGGTCCTCCTGGAACTGGTAAAACACTTCTAGCCAGAGCTGTGGCTAACAGAACTGATGCGTGTTTTATTCGTGTTATTGGAAGTGAGCTTGTTCAGAAATATGTTGGTGAGGGAGCTCGGATGGTTAGAGAACTATTTCAGGTTACTAGTTGATTGGTGCTCAGTGCTTTAAGTTTTGTCTTTGCAGTTGTCAAATCCGTTTTGTTTGTTGCCTTATAAAATGTACCTTTATCTTTTGCAGATGGCACGTTCCAAGAAGGCTTGTATTGTGTTTTTTGATGAAGTTGATGCTATAGGAGGAGCTCGTTTTGATGATGGTGTAGGTGGAGACAATGAAGTTCAACGCACAATGCTTGAAATCGTAAATCAGCTTGATGGATTTGATGCTCGCGGAAACATCAAAGTTCTAATGGCGACAAATAGGTTGTTTTTTTGTTAACTAATGAATCAGTTTGTTTTACTTAGCTGCCTACCATATCAATGTTGATGTAAAACTAGTAGCACGTGTTGCTCTATTTCAGTTAAACACATCTTTTACTCATGGGATAGTACTCTTGATGGTCCATTTGGTCGCATCCACAGCCTGCATATGATTCTTCTCATTTACTGTAGCATATAATATAGTTTGCTTCTTTTTCACTTTTCACGAGTATAAAAAGTATACTCACTAAAATTGTCCTCCTCAGGCCAGACACACTAGATCCAGCACTGCTACGTCCGGGGCGTTTAGATCGGAAGGTTGAGTTTGGTCTTCCTGATCTGGAAAGTAGGACACAGATATTTAAAATCCATACGCGAACCATGAATTGTGAAAGGGACATCCGCTTTGAACTTTTAGCTCGGCTTTGCCCAAATTCCACCGGTAAAGTCCTTGTATTAACACATTAGACATTAAATGGCCGCTTTGAAATATATTGATTTTGATTAGCAACACATTCTCTAATGCTTTTCCAAATGAAATCTGAAGTGGACTCTGCTATTTGTGTTTTCAATTTGATCTGCTAAAACGTTCTTGCTTAGGCAGTTGTATGATTTGCATTGGTTATCTGAAATGGGTTTCTCTCGCAGGAGCTGACATAAGGAGTGTATGCACAGAAGCTGGGATGTATGCTATTCGAGCTCGAAGGAAGACAGTGACTGAGAAAGACTTTCTGGATGCAGTAAATAAAGTCATCAAGGGTTACCAAAAGTTCAGTGCAACTCCCAAGTACATGGTTTACAATTGAGCACGAAACTGTCTTCCTCTCATAGAATAGCTATTCGTACGTTTTATCAAGTTGGGTTGATCAGGATTTACTTGGTGCTGTTATGAAAAGATCAGGATTTATCTGGTGCCGTTTTGGAAGTCTTACATGCAATTGATAGTGAAAATTGCATTTCTACTTTTATGTATTTGCGATTGGCCTCTTCTTTGAGACAGCGGCCCCGCCCCCCCTCCCCCAACCCCCTCTTTTTGGTTGGGGATGAGGGTATTGTTAAAATTTACTGGTTCGATGTTTAGTTAAACGAATATTCAATTGTTCTTTTCTTTTTCCTTTTTTCAATTGTTACAAAACACACTTGCTCAAAATCAAGAATTATTTGTGACAGTGTGACCAGAGAATCTGTTTCCCTATTAACAAGGAAACCTTTGTTCTGGTCATGGAACTGCATGGTGCAGGTAATGTGGACTACCAAAGCTCCAACCATATGAAGAGGAACCGAATAATCACGGACAAAAGCTGCACTGTCTTGTTATCTGAGTTGCTCTTCTTAGCTCACGGAGATGTTCATTTGAATCATTTCCAGTCGTTATCTGACTAGGCCAAGTTCACTGCACATGGCCAGGAGGAGAACTTGAGGGTTCTCCTCTTGTTTGTCGAAACATTGGGAGATTAGTGGGTATTTGTTGGTTATCCTACTGTTTGCATTTTTTTAAAAACATTTGTTGGATAAATTTATCCAACTAAAATTTTATTATACCACATTCATCCTCAAATTAGATTTATTTAATGCCACAATTACCCCCATAACGCTTACATTAAATAATCTTAACCTTCAAATCATTTAAAATAACAACATTAACTACATTATAAATTTATAATCGTTTCAAAATCAACTTTGTCAATTTGAACCGGTTTAATACTATTTATTGTAAAACAAATATAAAATAACACTTATTATAATATATAATTTAAATCACATTTTAACATTTTTATATGTAAACAAAAAGAAGACAATAACATGTCTTCTAGAATTTTAATATATTTAAAAACTTAAATAAAACACAGATATGATATAACAGTTTTAATTTATAATTACATTCAAACATATTTTAGGTGTAAAAAATAAATACAATAAAACATACTATATATATTAAGAACTTAATTTTCACATTAATATTATAAAAATACAGGGATATCATTATGATATTCATTTTAATAATTTTCATTATAAGATTATAAATCATACTATGATAATATAATAATTGGTTGAATCAAATGGAAAATGCATATACAACAACACTTCTTCTGCAATTAGTATATTTAAGATCTAAAATTACATAATAATATAATAAATTATCATAATTACACATTCTCTCATTAAATCACCCTTCCAAATTTATTTTCACCTTTCATCTTTATCGGTTTCCTTAAGTTTCTAATTATCCCACCATAAAAATTAATTTTAACTTATCTTTTGAACCATTAATTATATTCACCTTTAACATTTAAAAGTACCGTTTTTAAGCACATTTAGTAGAGACTTTTGGCTTTTAAGTCTCATAATTTGAGATTGTTTATATAAAAAAATCACCAATCAAACGTAATCAATAATTTTTTATCGATTTCAACACCCTATAATTTTAAGGCATTTTAAGAATGACTTTTATGAAAGAATTTTAATAGTCATTTACTCTTTCTCATGTCTCCGGTCTGAGTCCAACGAGTACCTATGTCAAAACTAACCTTATATACCTAATTAATTAACCTTTCATTATTTATATTACTTATTTAGACTCAAAATTTTAATTTAGAAAATCTAATTGAATACCTAATAGTTAGACTAACTTTATAAATTTGATATGTCACTAACTAAAAATTAATAGATTAAAATTACTAAATGAATTCAATAAATATAGATCACAATTATAGATTCAAATTTGCATCTATGTATATGTTAAATAATAATAATAATAATAATAATAATAATAATAATAATAATAATAACATATTAAGAGTCACATGAGAACAAAATCATTTGATGAACGATTTCATCTAAGTTATATAATTTACTACTCCAACGCTACCATTATTAATTGATATATCTAGATATGATTGGTTGACACCGATACTCATACATACATTGAGCCAGATCAATGAGTAAAAGTTATGAAAATATACTAATTATTCTTACATTTAATATTAATTACTAATTTTGATGAATTAATAATTAATTAACTTCTTAAACTTCTTTTCTCTCTATATGTGTGTGTGTATATATATATTATTTGTATATCTCAGTTGTTTACTATTTATTTTTTATGTTAAAATTATTTATTTTAGTCTCATCTGCACGCATTTTAATGTAAAAAATCAATCAGTCGAATTTTATTAACTTAGAATCATCTTGATACTTTCATTTCTTATAAATAATATTGAACTATGCAACACAATATACTATTATATATATTGAAATATTATATCATGTGCAACGCACGTATTGTATGACTGGTTACAATAAGTGTTTTTATACAGTGAAATAACATTATCGTAGTTTGTAATTATGTCAGTTTTCTATGAAGCATTTGCATATTTTAAAGTATATTTAGGTGCGCATAGAAGAATTTAAGGAAACACGTGAGCATGTGTTTCTTGTAGAGGGTCTAATGTTTCAAATTCTTACTAAAATCCAATTCAATTTTTCATGATAATGGTGTTAGAAGCACCGTGATTGTACATGGAATTGACGAAATTTGATAACTACAATAACCCAACCTAATATTTTCACATATTCTTCTATGCAGTATTAAGTATGCATTTATTTATTTTTTATCAGAAATTAAATATATTTTTTTAAATGAAACTACTTCATTAACAAGAAGAACCAACCATGTCTGAAATAATTGGGGGCAAACCTCAACTCAGTCCTGAACATAATAATGAGTAACATAAAATTTAGCAAGTCTATCCGCTACTTCATTATAATGTCTAGGCGAATAAATCAGAGAACAAAAAGGGAAATCTAAAACAGCTCCCTGATTGATAAGACAATGGGCATATAATGGGCATGAGATCCGCTGGCACCACCTTCGACTCCATAACCAGATTAACCAACTGAAGACAATCGGATTTGACCAAATGAAGAGGCTGACCCAATCTGTTGTTAAGCAAGAGACCTTCATAAAAGGCCAAAGATTCGGCCACTAGAGGATCAAGCACACCCTCACAAAATTCCAAAGAAGCTAGTAACACCGAACCATTGCTATCCCGGAGCACCATCCCAAAACTTGACGAAGAGTCAGAGACAGAAGCATCAAAATTCAGTTTAAACATGCCTGGAGGGGGAGGGGACCAGACCTGGGGGCCTCGAGATGAACTAGTCTTAATCAAATGGTCTTTACACTCTGTAGCCGCAAACCAAGAAGCAAGAAAAGATGCAACATTGAAGTTCATCTCCTCAACGCTACAAAGCCGACTACCATGATGCCAAGAATTTCTCCAAAACCAGATGAACTAGCAGCTTTCTGACGGAGAACTGGGGGCAAATAGAGAAACATCTCAGAAAAGCATCTGACCAGCGAAAAGTCCAAGGAGCCCAACGCACTTGACATAAAATCTTAATCAGAAAAATACCACACATCTGATGCTAAAGGGGCAAAGGAACATAAATGAATAGTAAAGTCAACCACATTATCGAACTTGCAGAAATGATTAACTTTCAATCTGTGATGGAGGGGGTTCACTATAGTAAGAAGAAAATTCTTAGATGCTTTCCACAAAAAAATCTTCACTTTGTCTGGGATCCTAATTACCCACAAAGAATTCCACCAAGATTCAGAGTCCAAAGAACACGAAGGGCCCCCCTGCACAACCAACTCAAAATCAAGATGATAACCACTTTTAATCGAGTAAGAACCATATTTTGAAAAGTGCCAAAGCAAAAAGCCATTCCTGAAATATGAGACAAGAGGAATGAAAATGATGGCTCGAACATCTTCCTCTAAAAATATATCCCGAAGCAAACCAATGTTCCAATGGTTATCTACAATTAGATCTGATACCTTCTGATTTAGGCTAACCACCAAGGATTGAGGGAGAATAGGTCTAAAAGATGAGCTCCTGGGGATCCACGGGTCAGACCAAACGTTGACCGTTCTGCCATTCAAAATTTTCCATCTCAACCCTTTAGAGAGAAGCTCACGGCCCCAAAGAATAGATTTCGACGAGGGACATCCAGTGGTTTTACTATCACAATGCAAGAAGGAAGAACTAGGAAAGTAAACCACTTTAAGAACATGACCAACCAAGGAGCTCAGGTTATCGAGAAGTCTCTAAGCTTGCTTGGCAAGAAGCGCTTTATTGAACGAGATCAGATTTTGAAATCCCAAGCCCCTTTTACACTTCGGCAAGCAAAGATTCTTCCACGTGGACCAATGCATCTTATTTCCAGAATCAGAATAACCCCACTAGAATTGAGAAACGAGAAGTTTGAAAACCTGTATAGGGTAGATGGGGAGCGCATGAGCTACCACTTTAATGAGGATATCTTTTCCCCCAACTGAAAATTATCTCGCTTTCCATTTCTGAATAAGCTTCCAAACTTTATCTTTTAGCTGCCTGAACGCTTCAGATTTCTTTCTGTCTAAAAGGGAAGGTAAACCAAAGTATTTCTTGAAAGAAGGGAAGATTTTTACCCCCAAAACACATACCACTTTAGACTTCATATTACGCTTAGCCTTGGGGCTAAAAACAAAAGAAGATTTGTCTATGTAAGCACATTGGCCCGAAGCTTTAGAGTAGACCTCCAGAATATTAGAAATCTCCTTCGCATCCTTCACAAAATCCCTCAAGAAAATGAGACTATCATCGACAAATAACAGGTGGGAAATCTAAGGACAATCTCTGCACAACTCTAGACCCCCTCAACCGCTGGCACACCACAACCTCTCTCAACATATGAGACAGACTATCAACACATGATAAGAAGAGAAAATGGGAGAGAAGGTTACCTTAACGAACGCCGCGATAGGGACGAAAGTTCCCAAAAGAAGTATGCATTTATTTATTTTGGATATGTAGTAGTATTTTGCTCTAAAATCAAAGAAAAACGATTGATAATTTAAATGATAGTATGTCGTTTTACATTTGCTCACAGTATTTATTTTTGTCATAATTGAAAGTCTAATTATCACGAGGTTTATCACCTTATGAATTCCACCAAAGAGATAATGCCACGTAACGGAAAAAAAAGTTATTAGAAGTAACTACTTTTAAAGTAAATTAATTTTAACTTTTACGAGAAAACAACCAAATATATGTGTATGTGCATGACAATGACACGTTAATCAGGCATGCAATGAGATAAGAAAATGAGACATAAGATCTTGTTCCGTTATTTTTAACATTAAAAATTCCAACGACTTATATGAGATAGACTATGTGATCAAATGAATTCGTAAGGTTTTGCATAGTTTTCATGGTTGTTGGTTTAACATTATCTAACAATTAAATCAATTACTTATTGTTTTTGTAAAAATTAGGGGTGTAATTGGTTCAGTTCGGTGCAGTTTAAGGAGTTTTATAAAACTAAACCGTAAATGTAGTTTTTCATTATATTAAACAGAACTGAAATATGCATAAAAATTGAACCGTTAAAAAATGACCATAACTGAACCGAACCAGTACGAAGCGACGAAAACACATCACTGGAAAACTACTGAATTCAAGCATGAACCATAAAAGATAAGGTAAAGAATCGATGCAAGAAATTAGAGAAAAAAATCGTATTCTTACATAGAAATCACAAGTAATGAGCATTAAAAACTGAAAATCACTCTAATTCTATACAGAAATTACAAGTAATTACCATTTAAAATGAAAAATTGAGACCTAGATTCAAATATTGAACAAACCAGGATGAAAAATACTGAAAATCACGCAATATATTCATTGTATAACAAATATTCCTCGGTGTTTGGAGCAGATTTGTCATTGTGGAACAAATCGTCATCAATAATGATGTTTGGAGCAATTATGACGACGACATAGTCCGAGGTGATGCGACGGTGAAAGAGAGTTCGAGATCGGCTAAAGGCGATGCGCATACAGGTTGCTTCTGGAACGAGGGTGAGGTAATCTAAGATCGATGAGAGATTGGGCATACATACTTCTAGATGAACCTGAGAGAGAAAGGGGGGTGGGGGTGGGGGTGCGTAGAACTAGTGAAATTCCAACACTAGTTAAAACTTAGGGCTACTTTATGGTTTGATGCATACGTATAGAAAAACATAATAAAATTTTATGAAAAAGTGTTGAAGGAGAATCGAACCTGTGCAAGGCAGCTTGGATAACATGTGGTCAAACCACTATGCTAGTATCTTATATATGAGATATAACTACTATTTTAACATTGGGTTGTTTGCTAAAGTAGACCCCTACAGTAACCATTTTGTAGAAATAAGCCCGTACACTAATTTTCGCTTACCTTGATCCCTGACTTACATTCAATTCAAAATCAGCTTGTGAAGTTACCCAAACATCCCTTCAGGAATTCCAAACGACGACTTGAAAAAAAAGATTACACGAAACTCCACCCCTTCATGTACCTCATTACCATCATTTCTCTCTTATTGTTACTCTCTCTCTCTCTCTCTCTCTCTCTCTCTCTCTCCCTGCAAATCCTTGAGTCTTTGTCTCCCATAGCAAAGAAAAACAACAAGGTAAGTTTTCGGATTCCTGAGTTTTTGTTCTGGATTTTGAAGTGTTTTTATTGGTTTCTGAGGGGTTTTTTTTAGATTTCTACATTTCTGTTTTTTGTGGATGTCTGAATCACGACAGAGTTGTTTTTTTTCTAATATTTTTTTTGTCTGGGTTACTGAGTGTTTTTTTTCTACTGAGTGTTTTTTTTCTACGAGGTCCGTGTAACCATCGTGTAGTCATATTTTTTATTTTGTCTGCTTAATATTACATATATTTTTTAGTCGACGCCTCCTCCGTCACCCTTTCCAGTAGAAGATGAGGCTAATGAGGAGGATGAGGCAATTGAAAATGAAGATGATAAGAAGAAGAGGAAAAGGTCTGAAGAGGCCATTGAAAAAACAGAAGAGAATAAGGTTGTGTCTAAGAAGTTCAGTGGAAGGAAATGTCTGATTGGAATGGACCAAAATATCACTTCAATGGATAAGAAGATTATGTCCATGCAATCAGACATTTCCTTTACAATTTTTCAAATTAAAATTTTGATGGATCATCTGGTACTATCAAGACCAGATGATTACTCATTCTCTTCTTGATCTGCCATGGTGATGGCTAGCGACGGGGAGGATACGGAGATTGAGAAGGAAATGAAAAAAAAATGAAGAATGAGAGAATGATGAAAAAGAAGAACATATGGTAGAGAAGGAAGAAGAAGATGAGATGGTAGAGAAGGAAGAAGAAGAAGAGAATGAACAGAAGGAAGAAGAAAAAGAAAAAGAAGAAAAAGAAGAAGAGAAGGTTGAAGAAAAGGAAGAAGAGAAGTAAGGTAATAAGGAGGAGGAAGGTGAAAAGAAGGAAGATGAAGAAAAAATAGAAGAGAAAAAAGAAATAGAAAAAGAAATGGAAGAGAAAAAAGAAAAAGAAGAAGAAACAAAAGAAGAAGAAGAAGAAGAAGAAGAAGAAGAAGAAGAAGAAACAAAACTAAAAGAAGAAGAACAACAAACAAAAAAGAAGAACAAAATGTTGCATCGATAAAATCTGCATTGATGGATTCAGTTCGGTCAATGGAGCATTTCAGCGATGGAGAAGAAGAAGAGCTCATCTGCCTTGGTGAACTTGGTAAGAGGAAGATAAATAGATCTCGGGTCCTAGAGTCACCTAATTGGAAAACCGAAAAGGTTGAAAAGAAAAGGCAACGAAGGAAAAAAGCTGATGAGAATATTGTCGCCAAAACAGACTTCAAACCTTTTCAAGCATATGGTGATGTATCTTCTGAGGGCAAAGTAAGTTCTATAATTTTTTTGTACACTTCTTCTTCATGTAACCATCGTGTAGGCTACATGATGGTTTCACTGACCACGTGTATCCAACGTATACTATACACAATGGCCACATTGACCTCGTGTAGTCTTGGTATAGTATTGATGATGGTTACACCGACATCTTGTATACTACACGATGGTTACACTTATCTCGTGTAGTCATCGTATAGACTACAAATGGTTACACGGACCTCGTGTAGACTATATGATGGTTACAAGAGATCAGTGTAACCATCGTGTAGACTACACGAGGTCCGTTAAATCATCGTGTAGTAAGCCAATCGTGTACCTAACTTTGGTATATAATTACGTCGTACATGAACGGGAAAGTAGACGTTCGATTTTACACCGTCGAGACCTTATCTGGTTCAAAAAACTAGTCTCTTCACCTTATCAATGGCTTGAGTCAGATGTAAGAAGTTATTTATAATGAAACCTTTCAGGAAGATTGTCCCTCAGCTAGCTCAAATGATGAATATTTATTAGAGAAGATAGGAGGTTCAACCCAAATATGAGTGCAAATATGAGATCATGAAGTGTCCACAACAAGAGAATGGGTAAAAGAAATATATACATTTTTTAAAGCCCACTTAAAATTTCATACATATTATTTAATTGTTTTTTTTCATTTCATGTGTTTTGTAGTTGATTGTGGGGTATTTACCCTTAAGTTTGTCGAAGCCCTCGCGTATGAGAAGAACCTCCAAGAAATAACTCAACAACAAATGCCAAAATGTCAAAAATGAATTGCAATTGAGTTATTTGCACGTGATAATGTCGTATTGAAATAATATGGATATATTTTATGGATTTTTATTTTATTAAATTATGAATTATGGATTATGGCAATATACTTGTGTTTGTTATTTAATAATGTCATAAAATTTAATTAGTCTGCCAAAGTCCTACCTGATGCTCGTGAAATCATCGTGCAGTCTACACGATGATTACATGATGCCCGTGAAGTTCTAATGTAGTCTACACGATGCCCGTGAAGTTATCGTGTAGCCTATATGAATCATACACGAATCCCGTGAAGTTCTTGTGTAGTCTATATGATGCTCGTGAAGTCATCATGTAGCCGACATGAATCTTACACAAATCCCGTGGAGTTCTCATGTAGTCTACAGATGAATACACGATGCATGTGAAGTTCTCGTGTAGTCTACACGATGACTTCACGAGAATCCTATAGGATTGAGGCATGTTAATTAAACTTTATGACATTATTAAATAACAAATACAAGTACATTTCTATATTAATATTTAATTTATCTATGAAGTTCATTATTTATATTTAAGTGGGTTGGTCATCTCGTTGAGATAGCGGAATTGGATTTATACACGTTTACTGCTTGTGACCAATTTTGCCACAACGTTTGCACTTCCTTCTCACTATTTCCTCACCTCTAGATGGAATTCTTTCTGTTCTACGTCTGTCACTTTGCCGCCTCGTTATAGGTGGTAATACCACTTTTTCATGAATCTCCTGGCTGATGACTCAATCTGCTTAATCCCTGAGAGGATGCATTGTTTTTGCATACGCAACAATTGGAGCCTCATTTTTATAGAACCTCAAACACATACTGTATGTGAAAATATTGTGCTGTTGACATGCAGCCAGCTCATGCATGCATGGATTTTGATCAAGATAAAATTCTATGCATGGAAACAATGATAGTGTATGTGATGCAATATGCTTCTTATTAAGCCCAGTCTCAACCCAATCTGTCATCTGTGAGGTGATTTGGCAGGCAGCCATCTGTCATTCATAGAGCCACCATTGTAACATGTCACAGATATGTTCTATAAGGCATGTAATGGGAAGCTTTCTAGCATCCTTCAAAATCTCATTGAAACATTCCGCGATGTTTGTAGTCATTATATTGTATCGACTTCCATCAAATCGGGAACGTGCCCACCTCTCAGCTCCCCCATTGACACGTATTGTGAAATATCTAAAAATACATTTATAAAATGAATCATCAGCCGATCAAATTCTGATTGATGGTATACCTTTGCTGCTTTAAAAAATAATGCGACAACATCTTCCTTTTTATCAATTGATTTGATATTTTGGCCCATATGGAAGATGCAAGCTCCATGAAACGCATTGGGAAAGACAACATGTACAACATTTAATATACTTGTATGCATGCTGGATATAAATACTAAGTCTTTCGGATCACCGATTACATCGTGAAGTTTATGGACGAACCATTCTCATGAATCATTATTTTCTGAATCTGAAATTCCAAATGAAATGGGATATACTTGTTTATTCCTACACTTTATATTGCAACAAATAATACCCATTTGTATTTGGCTTTTAAGGCGATCGCGTCAACATCAATAACATGCCGTATATAGCTTAAAAATCCACGAACAGAGGGTCCAAGAGTCATGAAAAAAATATTTAAAATGATTCTGCTCATCAGTCTCTATGTGTGTTGTTGTCCCTGAAAAATATTTAATACTAGTGTATTAAAATTGGCAGAGTACATAGCGGACAAGATGCGTACATGAGGTCTGTATAACCATGATGTAAACTACACGAGGTTCGTGTAAATATCATGTGTACTACACGAGGTCCGTGTAATCATCGTGTGGACAACATGATGACTACACGAGGTCCTTGTAACCATTATGTAGAATACACGAGGTCTTTGTAACCATTATGTAGAATACACGAGGTCTGTGTAGAACTCGTGTAGACATTATGATGGAAAAATAAAAAATAAGTACCTGAATTTTTTTATTCTAACATGTGACAGTATGTTGGGAGCATCCTATAGTTGTCTTCAGGAGAACCTCAAACTAATTCCAATGCATATTCCCTAGCCTTCCATGCCTTATTGTAACCTATGTTGACACTGAAATCAAGCCGAACATCTTCAATTATGTCTTTTGGCCTATATATACGTCTGACACCCGTGTATTTGGACCGTATAGTGACCAATCAATGAATATGTAGCCCGATGGCGTTCATGTCTCAAAACTTCAAATGTGCATGCGTGTGTATTGATGAACTTTGTAACTTTGAAGTATGGACAATTTTTCAATTTCATGGCCCGTAACCTCCATCGACATGCTTTCTCAACACATACAAGTACCAATATTGACTGGCTTGATTTGAAGATCCAAAACTTAAAATTTCTTCAGATGGCCATCATACGAGCAACCTGAAGCAACTCGGCTTTATCACTGTACAAATCATCCATATTTATTATGTGTGTTACAAGCTTATTCAAATCAGCCCGTTGCTCACAAGTCCCAGGATGTTGGTCATTTAAATTAGGTTGTGATGGAAATTGACAAGTGGTCTCGGGTTCACCACCAGTATTCAGGTCTGGAATTGTTGTATGACTGTCTTCACTGATGGCTTTATCATGGTCATCTCCACGATTTGCATCATCATACACCCCTGATCAAAATCATCTCCATTAACATCAACATCCTCATCCTCGAAAATATTATAATCGTCATGACCAAAAACATCATCATCATTATGACCAAAAACAATAACTCCTTTCCAAATGATCAAAACTCTCAAAGCGAGGAATGCTTTCATGTCGAGGATGTTGTGACATTTGTGTTTTAGAAACTCAACTTTGATAATACCCTGTAGTTTCAGGAACCCAAGGTTGTTGTGACATTATGATTTGAGGAAACGAGCTTTGAGATGAAAAAAATTTAGGCTTGGTACTTACAAATAGTAAGCTTATAAGTGATTATGATCTATTCTCCTTAACAAAGAACTGTAAATATCTATCCTTTAACATTTCAACAGGAGGGCAGGGGACATGGCTTCTATAAAAAATTTGATGGACATTTCATAATTTGAGGGGTCTATTTGGAGTTCTTCATGCAATATACCCAATAGCTCGTGGTAAGTGCAGTAAATAGATATCTCCAATAATTTGGGCACTTTTATACTTGTGTCGACGTTTTTGAATTTGGAAATTTAAAGAGAGTCACTGATCACTGATGGAAATCTCTAAAAGACCACGTTGTACCATTTTTCACTCAATCCTCCATCATGGATTACAAAAATTTGAACTCCAGACATATCTGTATATACATCGTGTAGTGTGGTGGCTTTCACGGGCATCGTGTAGTGTACTCGAGGCCTTCACGAGCATCGCATAGTCATCGTTAAGGGTGTAAGAAAAATCGACTAACCTGATTAAACTGATCGAATCGAACCGAACCGGCGCGGTTCGCTTGGTTTCTTGTATTATCTCAGTTTTATAACGGTTTATGATATTGAAAAACCACAAATGCGGTTTGGTTTGTTGTTCTTAAAGCAAAAAACCACTTATAACCGAACCGCTCTGATGATTCAAAAACTATACAATTTTAGTTTGTCTTTTAGTAGATAGATGAATGGTACTAGCTAGTTTGCATCATGAACTTTGGAGGGCACGTGTTCAAGTCTTAAGGAGCACAATTTTATTTTTGTCATTTCTCATATGCAATTATTCTTTGAAATCGTAAACATTGGGAAACGTCCCCCTTTCCCTTTCATTTTCTTCATCATTTCGTATAAGAAAAAATTGTTCCCCCTATCCATTTAATTTATTCACCGTTTCCCACAAGCAAAAATCATCTCTCTCTCCATTTCATTCTTTACCTTCCTCCATTTCTAGTTAATTTATCTTCAGTAGGAGTGTGATGTAATTTATCTACTTCAGTCACTCTAATTCTTTCTGATCAGAGCTCAGGTCTACACATGCATCTCTGATATTTTTGTAAGTAGGTCCTTCTATGCCTCGCTGGCCACCGAACAACCTCTCATCAGAACTTCATCGTCGTCGCAGAGCCACAGGTTTTTCACCCACTTACGTCATTGTAGAGCCAACGAAGAAACCCCCAACTTTCTAGATCTCAGTTTGTCACTTTTCTAGATTTCAGTTTTTCTAAGGTTTAATTTTTATTGGTTAGTCTCGCCTCTCTCTCTTTATTTCCGTTTCTTTCTCTCGCTATCTCTCACTTTTTCTATCTATCTCTCTATGTATCTCTAGGACCTAAATTATATTTTTTCCATGTATTCTCTGTTGTTTCTGTAAATATTTTGTATTCTTAGTTGAAATGAAATTCTATAAAAAAACTTAGTTATGATTGATGTTGGTTTTGTATATGTTGGCGATTTGGTTGAGATTAGTTAGAAATTAGGTTGAGATTTGATTGAAATTTAATGAGTTTTTCTACTTTGCTTTACATCTTAAGGTCTGGTTCAGTTTTTGTTGTTTTTGAGCGGTTCGGCTCGGCTCGGTTTTTGAACATTGAGTAGTTCGGTTCAGTTTCTAATGATGTAAAATGGTATGTTCGGTTTGGCTTGGTAAAATCCCTTAAATCGAGCCGAGCCGAACCGCTTACACCCCTAGTCATCCTGTAGTGTACACTACACGATGATCGTGTAGACCGTGTACTGTAATAAGCCCTACAGGATGACTACACGATGATCGTGTACTTACATCGTGTAGTGTACACGAGGATTACACGATGATGGTGTAGTTCCATCGTGTAGTGTACACGAAGACCACACGATGATCGCATAGTGTACATGAGGAGTGCACGATCATCATGTACACTACACGATGACGCTACAAGATGAACAAGTAGTCCTCGATTAATATAATAGATGCTACACGATGCTCGTGAACTGCTGAAAAAGTTCTTGATGCACTACACGATGATCATGTAGTGTACACGAGGTCTCACGGAGCTCATGTACCCTGCGCGTAGTCTACACGATGACTACACGTGGCTCGTGTAGACCTCGTTCTACTACACCATCATTTGTAGTGATCCTGTACAATAAATGAACTTCAAATAATATTCTAGAAAGAAGAAAATAAATAAATATTCTCAGAAAACTCATGAAAGTGAGAAACCCATGAAAGAAAGAAGAAGATAAGTATTTCAGAAAGAAGAAAACAAAACTTGTACCTATTCTAGAGAGAAAAACTAGCAATCATTTACTGTTGTAGGAAAAAGGAAGGAGACGAAGAAGAAAACGAAGAAGTAGAAAAAAATGAAAAATGAAGAAAGAGAAATGGGTGGGTATGAAGGTTTTGAGTGTTAAGTGAGTAGACCATGACATTTGATTGGACAGCTTGTAAGAAGAGCAATGAGAGAAAAAAAGTGAAAAAGTGAAAAAGTGAAGGAAATGTGGGTTAGGGGTCATGGTAAGTGTGAGGGTCCATTTCTGTAAAATAGTTAGTGTAAGGATGTACTTTAGCAAAAAAAACCTTTAATATTTATGGTTCGGTTCGATTTTGAGCGGTTTTAACCCCCTTGGATCACAAAACGAACTGAGAATGATGATTTTTCTCTGGTTAAATCGAGAGAATAAAAATTGAAAACTGACCGAACCGACTCAGTTCGGTTCGACTCGGTTTAATTGATTTTACTTACACCCCTAATTAATACTATTAGGAACTTGGTCTACTTTCCTTGACAAACCTACTACTATTTAATACCCATTTATAAGAGGTGAAAGTAAACAAAATCATTTTTAGAATTTTATAAATCAACAATATATACGTAATTGAAGGCAATTTAGTTCACCTACTTAAATGTTGGTAACAAGACAATGTATGTGATTTGAAACCACATATTCACGTCATAGTTAACTTTCTTTAAGTTTACAGTTTACGCTTGACATATAGGTCATAAATTGCCAATTCAGAATAGTGTTAAGTACTATGGTATTGTATAATATGATAGTACATTCAAACTCACACTCAAATACTGGATATGAATCGTTAATTGATTGACTGACAGTTCACGATAGTGATGATAAATTATAATATTACAGAGTATAACAATATATTCAAACTCACACTCAAATACTGGAGATGAATCGTTAGGTGATCAACTATGATTCTACTCACTAAATACGAGTTTGTGACACGTGGGGTGGCAAAGATAAATTTGAACTATGAGTAGGACGTGATGTTAGTTAATGTATGACGTCAGTTTGATAGTAGCAATTTTGCAAAGAACTACATAATATTAAGTGGCGGGAGTCCTTGATGTATATGAATATTTCCTTCCAATTTCAGAGACCTCCAGCGGCGATCCTATTTCCTCGCACCGAATCTCTCTCTCTCTCTCTCTCTCTCTCTCTCTCTCTCTCTCTCTTGATGAAATTAATGGGAAAATTATAATATCTCTCATTTTCTTTCTTTCCAGAACTCACGGGAAAGCGGAGGCAGACGAGAAAATTAACCCACGACCTCAAATTTCGATCCTAAAAACCTTGTTTCGCCATCGTTATCGTTATCGTTATCTCCATCTTGATCGTCTTCTTGAATGCTCTTTTTTGTTTCATTTGAAATCCGTATTCGATGGGTTTGATTTCATCTATCCAATTTGTTGTCTCGTAATTTTGTTTCTTTGTCGTTGATGGCATTTTTAGTCTCACGTAAAAGTAAGCTTCTAATCCTTTTCTGACTGTGCTTTTTACATAAACAGTTCGACCGAAAATAATTAGTTGTTTTCATTTTGATTGGAATTACGCAGATGATATGGTGAAGTTCGTGTTCGTCTGAGCTGCATTTTATGTTTGGTTGAGGAGGAATACTAAGAAACAAAGCTGGGGTTCTGCAAGAGGGACGAGGAGAAGAAGATGGAGAAGAAGAAGTATCCCATTGGACCAGAGCATTATACTCTGTATGAGGAGGTGGGACAGGGTGTGAGTGCTTCCGTGCACCGTGCTCTTTGTAAGCCTCTTAACGAGATCGTCGCCATCAAAATCCTTGATTTCGAACGTGACAATTCCGATCTGGTAATTTCTTTGTAATCCAGAACATTTTTCTCTGTAAAGTTTATTGGTGAATTCGAAATTTCAAGGTACTTTTAAATTGGCCTTTTCATTCTAAGGTAGAGATCTTTTTTGTACTCTGTATTTGGCTTCATTGTTCGTATACTCTGCTATCCGTACTGAACAACCTAGTGCTTGAGCTGCAATTACGACAACGCTTAGAGTTTAGACTTCATCCTTTCCTCCTCCCTCTCGCCTTTACTCTTGTCGCTCACTTGCTTCTTCACTTATTAGTGCAAAAATTTAAAATAGTGTAAACTGCCTGTCACTTGAAATTTTCAACCAGTGGCACATGATTCTAAAGTTGGCTGACAGTTCGACATTACATATTTTTCTTAGTATGGTGAATTTGCTCTTTTATCCCCTGATTTTTCTTAAACTGTGCTCCTACAGAATAGCATTTCTCGTGAAGCACAAACAATGATCTTGGTTGACCACCCAAATGTCCTTAATTCCCACTGCTCCTTCGTTAGCCACCATAATCTGTGGGTTGTCATGCCGTTCATGGCCGGTGGCTCATGTCTACACATATTAAAAGCGGCCTACCCAGATGGTTTTGAAGAAGTAGTTATTGCAACTATTTTACGGGAGGTATTGAAGGGTTTAGAGTACCTTCATCATCATGGGCACATACATAGAGACGTCAAAGTGAGTTTCTGTTCCTTATTAAAACTAAAAATTGTTTGTATGTTGTTAAGGTTCAGGTTACATTTAGATACAGTTTTTACCTATGTCGCATAGCCGTTACTTTAGAATTTGCAAATAGCTTTGCTTATTTGATTTATCTGGGAAACAATTAATCATCCTGGTTCCATTTTATTGCCACATTAGTGACCACATATTGTTATTAGACTGGGTCCAGTTATTACCAATATATTCTTTGCCCTAAATTGAAGAGGATGAAATAGTTGCATCTGCCTCACATCCAAGAGGATCAGCATCTCATAATTTAGTGGTCATTGTATTGTCAACTCATATCCTAATTTGATATGATTTTCCTTCTCCTCATGTTATTTCTGATAGGCCGGGAATATTCTCATTGATGCACGAGGTGCAATCAAGCTAGGGGATTTTGGTGTTTCTGCTTGCCTCTTTGATGCAGGGGATAGGCAGCGTATGAGAAATACATTTGTGGGGACACCTTGCTGGTATACCATATATACATTCGTACTCGTACATGTGTTACTTCATGTTTCCATTTGTTTGGGATATTAATTCATGTAAGCAGAGAAAAACTGACTAGGACGAACCTAATGAAACTAGAATCTTTTTTATCAAATACATCTACAACGTCATCTTCAATTAATGGCTGGAAGTTATCATATATAGGCTTAATCGTGAACTTCCAGTAAGCACAAGGCTTGATATATTCTAATGTGCAATGGTTCCTAATCAAGATTTTTGTTTGTCTATTTTAAAGGATGGCACCTGAGGTTATGGAGCAACTGCATGGTTATAACTTCAAGTTTGTCTTCTTATCCATAAATCATTATTTTTTATGTGCTTCTTTGTCGTTATACTCTTTTTGTTCTCGCATAACATCGGCTGATGTTAGTTTTTGGTCGATGCGTCTCTGTCAGGGCTGACATCTGGTCTTTTGGTATAACTGCTTTGGAGCTGGCTCATGGCCATGCTCCTTTCTCAAAGTACCCTCCAATGAAGGTGCATAGATTGTGTAATACTTTATGCTTTTATCATTATACTACATCCCTCCTAGGAACTTATGGAATATAAAAGGATACTGACTGTTGGTAGGTGCTGATGATGACATTGCAAAATGCACCACCAGGCCTTGATTATGAGAGAGATAGAAAGTTTTCAAAGGTATGCTTTTGAAACAAGTGCGAAGGTTAGATCTACTTGTAGCTTGTAGATATGTAAAAAGGACATGATATTTTGTTTTTCTTCCAACTAGTCTTTCAAACAGATGATTGCTAGTTGCCTTGTAAAAGATCCTTCAAAACGTCCTACTGCAAAGAAGTTGTTGAAGCATTCTTTCTTCAGGCAAGCCCGATCAAATGATTATATTGCCCGTACACTCTTGGAGGGGCTGCCTGCTCTTGGTGATCGCATGAAGGCGCTGAAGGTTGTTAGCTCATTGTTTTGATGATTTCTCTATTGAAACTCCGGATGCTTTTGTGCTGTCTTCACCTGTAAGCATGCTTATACGTCTGTCTCTCGGTAACAGAGAAAGGAAGAAGATATGCTTGCACAAAAGAAAATGCTCGATGGGGAGAAGGAGGAACTATCACAGGTTGGTACATGAAAATATTGTGCTTGCTGCCTTTTAGGATGTGCTCGCTTGTGACAAGAGTAGGACATAAAATGACTAATATATAGGGAAGCACTAAGCTGTTCTAGTACCTCTGATGTATTAACTTCATCAACTTTGCAGTTGCTAAAGCTAAACAAGCCCTAATAAGTTCCATATGGGTGCAGAACAAATGAGCAGGCTAGAATACTATATAGTTTAATGATATGCATAACCGTGATGACTGCCATAAAAAGAACCGCAGAGCTGTCTTGATTAACAATTAGGTAGTTTGTTCTTTGCATATTGCTACCTACCACTTTTTTCTACCCTTTTTAATTAATATTGACCGGTATCTATCATTTATTGATGGATATGGTGTCATTGTGCACAGTTGGCTCTTTTGAGGCCTTGGCTTTCACCTTTCGTCATGTCTAACTTCTAACTGGATGAATAGATCTGTACTTCACATCTCTGAAGTACTTTCTAAGTTCCTTGCTTCTAGTGGTAGTAGTCTGCGACTAAAAAGTTGCTTCCTTTTGTTTTTCTGTTTGAAGTGCTTATTTTTTCTATTTCCTTTTGAAATTACAAATTTTTTTCTAATCTCTTTCGGAGTTTTCCAATTTAGTTTAGTCCTGTCAAATTGGAGTGGCATTGTATAGTGAGATACATTTTCATCTAATGAAATAGTAATGTTTTTTATGCTGAAATTTTTTGTTGAATTTGAATAAGAGCTAAGACATGGCATTTAATTAAATTCAATATATATGAATCTTTATTCCTTCATGTAAACTGTTGGTAAGGAAGTATGAGTTGCTGTCACAATCCTGATTTATGTAAGATGTCCATGTGTTGGTGATTATTAACTCAGCCAAATCCTTTCAATACTAGACTTGAGCTGAATTTTTGCCCATGCTTTTTCAGACATCTGAGGTTTCCGGCGGAGTTCGTTTCTCGTGCTGTTAACCTTTTGGATGTTATTTGCTGCTAGCTTTTATCATGTTTTTTTCTTCGTAATGTGCAGAATGAATATAACCGGGGAATTAGTGGATGGAACTTCAATCTTGATGACGTAAAGGCTCAGGCATCCTTGGTAATTATTTGTCCACTTCCATTTTATGATAATCACTTTCCGAAGTTTCAGGATAACTAATCATCCCGATTTTTTAATTGTAAAATAGATCCAGGATGTTGATGATCCTATATCTGACAATAACCAAGAAGGGAGCTCAGACTCCTTGTCTGCGCTTGATGTACAAGAAAAACAAACACAATGCCAAAGCATTTCTGAAGTTGCAGGCATGGTATGTTCACTTTTCTACATATTTATGATTATGTAAGAACTGGTGCTTTTCGGTGAATAAAGGTTCTTGTGGAATTAATATTTCACAGGAGGAGCATGATATAATGCAGAAACAGCCAGTTCCTCTTCCATTAGTCGAGTTGACAGCTGGTAACTCAGGGTATGTTCTAAACAATGTGCAATACACACATACTTGTATATATTCAAAACGAGGAATTTTTATCATTGTATTATTAGTCATATAATTGATGAAATACTATTGTTTCTTACAAAAAATAGTATTGTATTGTTGATAATCCAATCCAACTATGACTGTACTTGGATAGTTGTATTTTGTAAAGCTTAACTTCTGGTGCAAATGCCATTGTCAATAGAAAATTAGGATAGTTGACTCTAAGAAAAACATCTTTCTTCCTTTTTTATTCTTTTGCGGAGTCAAATATGAGAAAGCTGATCATGATTCTAGCAGTGCCAATTCATGCTACGAACACCATACTGCACAAAATCCTTCACTCTGCCTTGATAATCAGTCTCAGAATGATTCATATGAAAAGCTTGATTTAAAGAATAGTGATAGACTTTCGGAGGCTACAGCTAAATCTTGTATTCATAGAAGGGCCACTTCATCTAGCAGCAGTGCTCTAGAAGTTACACTGCCACCAACTAAAGGAGAGAGGTATGACCTCTGCACATAATTTTACTAGGGAGTTTGGTCTGTGGGTAGCAGCGGACAACTATTATGCTGGTTGTTATGTGACTTCTATGACTTCTCTATTTGCCTTATTAGTTCAGATGTAACTGCTCATGTCTTTAGGAAATTCCCCGTGTGAGCCATTTTAAAGTCCTTAATGAGAAATAAACGGTCATACTATTTTAACCAACTCCAAAGTAATAACCCTTCTCTCCTCTGAAGTCTTAAATACTCATTCCTTTAGTTTCCACCCTTTTTATGCTCCCTACCTCAATGAGTTATTGTGATTTATTACTACCTTCTATGTGATTATTACTGAAGTACTGAATGACTTTGTGTTTTATGCTACTGCAATTGCATACTAACACATATTTTAGCTCGTGCTCGCATATACAGATTACAAGCACATATAATGGTTTAGGTCATCAGATATCATATGAGTGGGATGCAGGGGATTTCATTATCCTTTTGTTACTTGAAGAATTAATATAAACAGGGAATTTTTTTTATCGGTATTAATATAAACAGGGAATTAAATCTTCAATCTGAAAAAGCCATTATGATTGTACATAACAATTAATAATGATCGCCTGATGCCTAACTGATAAAATAACATGATCTCCCGAAAATGTTCCGAGTGTTTACTTGCTTTGATTGATATCTGTGATAGGTTGCGATATCAGTCCGAGAATATTACAAATTGCAATGTAGCAGCTATTCCGCAGGAGGTATATGAAGAAGTTACTGAAGTTCCTCCTAGGGCATCTAAGTCATCAGGCATGTGGTTTCCTAAATTTTGTATTTCTCTTAATTTCTATCACACATTAGAAGAATTTTTTGGTGATTGATTGCTATGGGCAAAGCATGCTTCATTGCCTAAGCACAGCTTTTCCAACCAGCATGAATTATTAAAAATCTGATAACTCTTCTGCAGCAACAAATGGAGAAAAACAAGATGAGAAGGAAAAGGCTCCAGTTGTTCAGCAGAAAGGGCGTTTCAAAGTAACTTCTGGGAATGTTAACTTAGAAAAGGTGAGTTGGATGACTTTTGCTGGATACTCCTGCTGTTTTGGAGACTGGGTATCACTTCACCTTTCGTTTTTCAGGTGGTCCCATCCCCTATACTGCAGAAGAGTCACAGCATGCAGGTTGGTAGTTTTGATGTTAGCACAATTTTGACCAATGTTGTGATAAGATCATTGCTGGATGATTATTTATTAAATCTGCTATGGGATAAGATCATTGCTGGATGTTCAGGGGTGTTATAGTGTGGTTCTATAGAGAGGTGTCTAGACAAGTATACAGTGCCCGAAGAATATGTAATGGCTTTGAGGGAAGAATGGGCAACCCACCGGTTCGAGTGGTGACAGTCACCGGAGATTTCGCCGGAGAAAGCTCTCTCTCTCTCTCTCTCTCTCTCTCTCTCTCTCTCTTTTAGTGGAGTAAAATGAGGCTGTTGAACTAGGTGGATCCCTTAAATGAGGAGTAAAGCTTTGTATATATGGTGGGAGGTGAGAGAATGCCCCATTAAATGTGGTAGAGACAGGCTGAGATGAAGTACGAATCCTCATTAATGTGCTCAGGGGTGGGGCTGTTGTCCCTTGGCATGATTCAACGCGTCCGGTCCACCATAGTGTAATCTGTGGGTCAAAGAGTAGAGTCTGCTAGTGACGGTGAGAGAGAGGGGGAGAACACTCAAACGTGGTGGGAAGGTTATACAAGGGGGGAGAGACCCCGCCATGATGTAATGAGTCCCCATTCTAATCCATCCAAATCATATTCCTCCAAATGATTCCCAGGGTACTTAGGTTAGGGGCTATCATATCCCACTTAGGTCTTGATACGCCTTGACCACATGGAAGTGCATGTTGTGATGGCTTATGGATATCGTGACCTTGTGAAGGCTTATGGATACCGTGACCTTGTGAAGGCTTATGGATGTCGTGACCTTGTGAACGCTCATGTCATGGGCTCACATGTGTGTATTCATGATGTCCCAACATATGGACGTCCCGACCAGGTGAAGTTGCTTACCTTGGTGGCGCGTGACCCCACGAAGGGTCCATGCCACGTGGATGTACATACACTGGACATACTTGAGAGGACAGTTCAAAGCTTTGTCTATTCCATTTAACAAAAAGTACAATGTCCATGTATTTAAAATTGGCATTACCTGCATATCAGTTATGCTTTTGGATGTTCCAATGGGATAAAAGTGTAATCTATGTACCTATGGTTGCCAATGTACACTTCTCTTTTCATACAATATATGATGTTATTTCTCTGCTTTCTTAAAGTTGCATTAAGGGGACCTGGCTTTCCAAGGACATAGTATTTCTGTTAGAAAATGTAAGGACCCTGTGTTACAAAACGAAGTACGAGTATCTGTCATTAACTGGGTCCTTAACTTTCGAAGTTCACCTAGGCATGAGTTTCACAATTTCATTGTTTTGACAAATCGAAAGTTTAAACTTTTAGCAAACTGCAAAAATTCAGCTCTTGTTGCTATGTGTAGCTGTTTCTATGTTTTAGGTTTGAGCTATAGGCCTGTAAAGTTCGATAAGATTTAAAGCAAGGGGTTGTTTAGGGATATTGGATTCTGTATGTCCAGTTTCCTCTGTAAGAAATACAAAATTTCTTCCATACCAACTCAATAAAGTGGCACATCTTTTTTGTGAAGAGTATAATTCATGTTGTAGATTCTTATATCCAAGCACATATCAGCATGCATGAAAAGATGTCGTCCTGGGAAGCGCAGCTGACGAGTCTTTTACATGTTATAAATTCTCTTCAGCGGATAGTTTGTGCATTATGTACCCAGAGCACGAAACTTATATTTTATCATGATTTACTAAATTCCTTTTTGGCAATGACACTGGACGTGTAGGTGATTACCATGCATTCTTCAATTTCTCTACCATCAACTCCACCAACACCTCTACCATCGCCTCTACATTCACCATCTGTTGTTGCTTCATCATCATCACTTTCTGGCTATTCTCTTTTTCCGGTGTTGCATTCTTTTTTGCAGACAAATATTGTTGAAAGGGTATGGGTGAACTATATAGCATTGACATTTCCACTTACAATTGCTAAAGACTTCTTTGCTTTTTCCTCGGTTCCTACAGGAGAATATTTTAAGTATGATGAAGCAAGCTGCTACTAGTGATCCTCCAGGTTTAAGACCTCTTGTGAGTTCCAAATAAATTAAGTGGATCTTGATTCCTTTTTCTAACTGTCCATTAACCTACTGTGCAGTTGGAGGATGTACGGCTGCGCACGCGGCAGCGGTTGAAAAATCTTTGGTATGTAAGATAAAGGCTTAGTTTTCTTCTTTCGTATGAGATATATGATAATCGCTTATATTCAATATTCTCATGCTATATGCATTAACTTTGCACTGAAAGAAGCGTGATGTATATACATCTGTTAAATTAGCTAGTAAGCTGTCGTTGGCAGACTAGTTTGAAAGTTGGAAAAGGAGTTTCTTTTTAAATGGCGAGCTTCTTAAAAGAAAACGCGACATGCATGATACTCATTGTTGATTCAAGTCTTAGTACCACTATTCAAGTGATTTATAATGTTTCACACGTCCACTGAGGCATCATATGGGTTTGTCCATCCATGTTATTCTGCGGGCTTGCATGAGGACAACTTCAGTTTACGGGCTTTTGCTATACATTGTTTAATTTATTTTGTGATGAGTTAAACTATGTGAACACGGGAGAATTACACCTGGGTTTAAAAAAAACCATTTACGAATTATTTTGTATCAGTGGAGCTCTGGCTTTATGAAGTTGGATGTAGTTTGAGTTTGTAATGTTGCAAATACATGCTGTCTCAGTGTCTGTGTAACATGAATGAAATGGGGAGGTGAACGGGAGTATCGGGTGAGGGGTTCGTTAGTGGCTTTAGTGCCATCTTAGTTTCTTTCCATGTAGTATTAGCCCCGGGTAACACCAGACCAGACTCACCATGTTACCGATTGTTTGTTCATCAGATTGGATTGAATTTTAATTTCTTAAAAGTGATTAAAGAGTTCCTGTGTTTGTTTACAGCTTGAAGCAGCTCAGGAAAGGGAGAAGGGATTGCTTAATGAAATAACTGAGTTGCAGAGGAGGTATTAATACTGAATGCAAATGCAGGTCTCTCTCTCTCTCTATATATGAATTAATCTTTGACTTCTTACTGTAGGCTAATATGCGCACAAGAGGAGATCCAGAAACTCAAAACAGAAAATGCACAGGTTAATGTTCGAGGAACTCCTCATCTCCAAATCCATTTGAATTTGTTATGGATTTTTAGATTCCGACACTGCATTTTCAGGTACGTACTGAATGATCAAGTAGGCTTGAATGCATCTAAATGAAGGACGCCGGACCCGAATGTACATAAAGAAGCGTGAAAAAATAAAAAAAAATGGCGGAGAAGTAGGACTGAAGAATCTAGTATTATGTAAGTTTCTTTAAGCATTTGAAGTAGGTGACTGGGAACTTGTAGGCATAGCCTTCCACATAATGCAAATTTGATGTTGATATGATTCTGTGTTTTTACTGGTACAGTTTTTCAAGGTCTAGCCTAGTTGAAATTGTACATCTTATCAAAACTCTTTCGAGCTATTATTTTATGTTTTGTTCTTAAAATATAGTATAAATTCACGCATGAATTGTAGTTTGTATATGTTAGGACTTGGCTGGGGCCAGAGTATCTCTGTCTCTTTGTTTTCATTTTCAGTCTAATCTTCTTAGTTTCACAGTATATACACGTATTTTTTAACATTTCGTGATATAATTTTCTCTTTACGTTTTAGGGAGTACGAAATTCAGTACACTCCACGCAGAGAAAGATCTCTAGAAACAATGGACAGTCTTGTGCTTTTTTCCTTATTTCAGTGAATTTAGATGTGTTTGGTTTGAAAGCATTTAAATGTATTTAAAAATGTTATCTTAGATTACATTTATTTTACAAGCATTTGTTTGAATCATGGAAGTATGTAGAAATATTTCTACGAAAAACACTTGAATAAGTGTTTCCTAAAATGACTTTCAAATACTTCGAGTGTTTAAATATGAGTATGAAAGTAAAATAGTGTAACAGTGAGTTTGATAGCGTTAAACGCTTCAATATATTAAAAAAATATTACTTCTAATCATATATATCTGATAAATGTTGTTTGACATATATTTCATATATATTTGATAAACGTTGTTTGACATATATTTTAGTACGTAGAAATACTTCTACAAAAAACATATACTCTAGTGTTTTCTCATGCTTCTATATGCACATGAATATGTTGACAACTTTATAAAAGTGCTTAAAAACATATATGTCATAATTGTGAATTAAGATATTATTATTTTAATATATAAAAGTATATTTAATCATAAACAGTCAAAATACACCATTTAAAGTACAAAAGTTTCGAGTCACTAAACTTGTTAAGTCACTTGGTTGGCATCTTTCATGTTCATGGGAACATGTAAGAGTGTGCATCATCAGTTGGGTTCAGTCCAATTTTTAGCATAAAAATTAGACTCAATTGAATATCATGGTCCTGTCAAAATGAGGATTGGACCGACAATTATGTGCATACAAATCAAACTGACTGGACTGTAAAATAATTGTTTAGTTTGGTTAGGTTTTTACTATCCACTAAAAATTTTTATTTTTCAAAAGACACATCAATGCTCATACATGTTCAATTTTTTTAAATTTTTCATGCATTATGATAAAAACTCACAATTTAAATCATAACATGTAAAGTAAATATTAAACAGAGATGAGAGAAACGGTCAGTTCAATCAGTCTGGTCTAAAATTTTGAAAATTTCCGTGTCTGAGTAAACTTTATAATCTAACATACCCACCTCAACTTGTTCACAGACAAGCAGTCACTGAGAGTACCGCAAGGTCATAGGGTGGATGAAGAATTGTGTCTGGATTTTTCATATCCAAACATAATCTAGTTTTGATTCATAGAAATGTCAAAATATCAAGCCTATTCACTTGACCTCTTCTGGAAAGCGAATGGAAGCAGCCATCATTCCAAGATTGACAACATGTCGTAATTGTCACGTTACAAGTGCGAGTTATCTACTAATGCAAATGAGGAAACAAATTCAGGTTACGGACTTGGATACAGGTTTGGTTTCGTATCCAAGTTAGTAGATTGTGACAACTGTTGTCAAAACAGTTATGGGTTTGGGTACTGGATCAAAATCCGACAAAGGCGATGGCCATATAACTTCCACAGGGTCCGGCTACGGTGAAGGTTCTGGCCTGGTTGTTGATTCTGCTTTGGAGATGTTCAATGGTCCTGGGTCTAAACCAGGTACATGTACAGAAGGGTAACATCCCTAGACCTGGATTAAGTATATGAGAGTGGAAAACCCAGTGTCATTTTGTATCCGTAGAACTGCTTACTTGAAGTTGAACCTAAGAAAAATGTTAAATGTCACAAGCCTATGAGTCTTGTCTACTAACTATGTCATCTCTGTATAAAGTATGAAATCTTAATAAATATTATCATTTGATGAAGTTGTGACTTCTATCTAAAGCACTAGTCTGGTTACTCCAAATTCTGTTCTTAATGTTACATTAAGAATAAATAGGAAACACAATCCATTTTCAGAGAAAAACAAGTCTACAAACTGGAGGCGTCTTCCAGCATCTGTTAGAACCTCCTAAACTTTCAGTACAGCCTGATATAATTGGCACTTATGAAGTGCCTCTCCTGACCTATACAACATGATCTTCAGCGATTCGATGTGCGATCAACTGACCGTCTTTCTATGTAGTTCATACAACTTTAAAGGGTAAGACATGTTACGATCAGTTAGAACTGAGACCAGTTAGAACTGAATTCAAACGTACCGGGCAGTTTAGCTATCTCTGAATATTAAGCATGGCCTTGGCTTCGCTTTGCTCTTCTAAGAGATCCTCGCTCGTGTACTTACTCAAGAGTTCCATCTTCTTCTTCTCAAGCACCATCCTCTCTATCTCTTTCTCATCTGGCAATGGAACATGCACCACAAACTCCCTGTCCCTGCCTATCTTCTCCTTCGCTTCCCTTTCTCTCTCTCTCTCTTCCTCCACAACATCCTCTTCCTCCTCAAACAGCACTTCTTTTGCTGCAGCATTCACTACACTAGACACCTCCCCGCTCTTCACACTTCTCTTTGCCTCTTTTCTTATGTCTTCCATCCTCTGCCACTCTTCCACCGCTTCAGCCCTCATGCGTTCCTCGGCTGGCCCCTCCACCCTTTCCAAAATCCCATCCTCCTCATCCCTATAACCATAGTAGCTTGCATCTATCCTCTTGTATATATCGTAGCGCGTTCTTCGCTTCCTCAGCTCAGGCGGCTTCTCAAAGAGCTCTTTCACACCTGGCAACTTCTTTGCAGCACCAAAATAGCGATATCCAGGGCCACGACCGCTGGGGTTCGGGACATCGACAATGTTGCCCTCCAAATCAGTCATTTTTGGAGCATGTTTAGAATAATTGGGGCCACCAAGCTCGACAATGCGGCGTTCCCAATGGGACTTCTCGCGTATAAGTTTATTGATCTCGTCATTTAAATCACGAAGACGGTGCTCACCAAGACCCTCATTCTGGATCTCAGCAACCTTTCGACCAATCTCACGCATTATTTGTTGGCGCCATTTGTCTGCCTCTGCAAGGTCACGACACTCGGAAGCAAGGAAGGGGCGACGCTCCTTAGGTTTCTTCTTCTCCTCAGCTTTCAACGCTATGAAGCGATTTAGCATTGACTGTGCTTTCTCCTCATTTCTAGCCATCTTAAATGGATGCTTCCTACAGCAGAAAATAGAGAGAAAAGCCAACCTATTATAGTCTTTACATAAGAGAGGCAATTATGATTATTGGAACACATACCTAACGCCTTTAACCATGACAAACCATATAGCATAAAGAATAAGCATATGGGAAACAGGGGGAGCAGGAGCCAGAACATATTTTTATCTAAAGAATAGTACAATTTTAGCTATATCATATTTGAATTAAAGACAACCACAGGAGCAGCAAAACTAGGGGTGGAGCCAGGACTCGAGTTCAGTGGGTCACTGGTTCCGCTCCTGTTTCTGTTTGCTGTATGTTTTATATTATTCTAATATATTGTCCACACACACACATATGTAAGAAAGAGAAAGAGAAATACCAAGATATGAAATCGCATTCGACAACTTTCATTCAAATTCAAGTTTACAATTGTCCCAAAACATACAGCAATTGTGCCGTTGAAGTAAAATGAAGAAAAATGAAGAAAAGTGAATTTCAATAAATCTAAATTAATTGCTGAGAAAATGAAGAAAAAACCAAATTTCAGAGCCGAATTTATATGAAATTTTGGAAAACCTATTACAAACAAACTTTGCTCATCCTATAATCCAAATTTCCATAAAGTTGTAGAAAAAAATCCAGAAACGGCTTCCAATTTTCTGAGATCGGCTTCAAACAGTTGAGATTTTTCATGGGTGTACCAAGACTTGGGCAAATCATCAATTCACCTCGTTTTAGTGAGATCCAGATATGGAAAATTTGAACTTTGCTAGAGAAGGCAAAAAAAAAAACTCTTCTTTATTCAACTAAATTTTGGGAGTTTTCGATATTGTTGGGTTAAAACAGTGAAGAAATAGGGATTAAGCTACACATCCTCCATCGAATCCATATGGGGAAGGACAATGCCAAAATAGAACCACAAAATGGGGGTAGAGAACTAAATATTTCAGAAAATAGTTTGCATATCAGCATGTGAACAAGAAGAACAGAATACAGAACGAGAATAATTTGTAGTTCAGAACAAGAATAATCAACAACAGAACAACAAAATACATAACAAGAATAATTTGCAAAAAATTTTCATTAGAAAATTTGTATCAAACAACAGAAATTGGAACAGTCACGATTTAAATCAATTTGTAGATTGAGAGAGAGAGAGAGATACTGAGAGAGTTTGCATCAAACAACAAAACAGAAATTTGCATCAAATTGCAGAAATTCATAAGGGCTGAGGGCAACAGTTCACGAAACAGAAATTGAGAGAGGGAGATTGAGAGAGTAACACAACACTGTAACAGAGAGAGAGAGAGAGAGAGAGAGAGAGAGAGAGAG